>JAVCKV010497081.1:0-11641 GCA_032274145.1 Herpochondria borealis | reverse complement strand
CACCCTAGCAAGCAGTTATGCCGGCAACGGATTCGGATTCTCTAGAAGAGGAAGCGGCGGTGCCATAAGCGGCTGAGTCTACCTGACCGATCATATCGTTACTGGGAACAAAGCTGCTCACTCATTTTTGTAAAGCTGGCGGAATATTTCGCGTATGTTAGCTTCCTCTTAGTAAGAACTACCCCCCATGCGACTACTACTCTGCCTCCTATGTGCTCTACCTCTCGTTCTGAGAGCTGAAGTTGATGTGCCCAAGAAGGGCGACGACGGGCTCCGCATTCAGATCTTTCTTGATCAAAAGTGTTTCGGGCCCGGTTTCCTCGATGGCCAGCCCGGCAACTTCACCTTGCGAGCGGTTTACTCCTACAATCGATATCGAGGGCGCCCTCCGGGAGCTTGGGATGCGCTGCTTACAGAAGCGGAAGGGGAGGTGACTTCTCTCTTCGCGACTGCGATTGTCCCGAGGCTGGCGTCCAAGTTCATCAATCCCAAGCTTCCGCGGAAATATGAGGATGTGGCTGATGTTAAGTTGATGGCCTATCGGAGTTATCTGGAGTTCATGGCGGAGCGTTATCATACCTCTGAAAGTTACCTGATCGAGTTAAACGGGAAGAGCAAATCCTACGGGCTCAGGCCGGGTTCTCCGCTTAAGGTTCCCAATATTGAGCCTTTTAAGATTGAGGATCTTGGAATTGGCAAGATGCACAAAAAGGACGAAAAGATTAGCAAATACAACATTGTCATCGATACCAAAAACAAGCAGTTGTTTGTCTATGATCCCATGCAGGCCACGATTGTGGTCCCAGGAACGGCGATGATTGTATCCGAGGAGGAGCAGGAGCCGCTTGGGAAAATGATCGCGATGTTTCCAACAACTCCCGGGAAATCTAAATTCATTCATCGGGGCACTTGGAAGGTCGTCAACTGCGTTGAATTTCCCTCGTGGAGATATGACAAGCAGTTGCTCACAACTGGCAAGCGGAGCAAAGACGCGATCCAAGTGGCGCATGGACCAAACAATCCGGTCGGTGTTCTGTGGTGCGGCCTTTCTAAGTCCGGGATCGGGATTCACGGGACCTCGAGCCCGCGGACGATTGGCCGTTCTCAAAGTGCCGGTTGTTACCGACTTTCCAATTGGGATGCCGCGCGCTTTCCTCAATATGCGCGTCCAGGTGCCAAAGTGATTGTCCGATGAAAAAGAATGTGGCCAAGATCATGGCGATTCGGATGGGTGTTTACGTTGTTTTGGTAGGGTATCTGGCTTGTGATCTTTTTGTTTTCAAAGGACCTGTTTCGAAATCGCTGAATGAGTCGCCGCGTGATGAGAAGACGGCGATAGCAGAGTCCAAGGCGGCTGGAGTGGTGGCGCGCGTTTACTACCGACCGATCTTCCGAGCCCAGATTGAGGAATCGATGAAGGAATATCTCTGGCGTCGCGGGCGGACCATGGCGGATACTTCTGCGGGCGAGCGGAAGGTCATGCGCCTCCTCATTGTGAACCAGCTCATCGACGACGAACTGGTCAAGCTGCAGATCAAGGTCTCGACCGCTGAGGAAGTGGCGCTGGCTGATGATGAGATCCAAGACGCTCTGGCCCTAGAAATGAAGAGATACCCTGATGAGAAAGTTTTCAACAAGCTTGCTGACGAGTCGGGTTGGTCAGGAATAAAAGAGCGCGAAATGCGGCTGGCAGCGCGAATGCAGCGGGGCGAGCATTTGGAGCGGATGATCGAAATCTGGGTGAGTGAGGACGAGGTGAAGGCTTGGTTTGATGAGAACCAAGATTCGTTTTCAGGAGGGTTTGAAGATCACGGGCCTGCGATTCAAGACGCCCTTTTGTCGATGAAACGGGACAAGGCATGGCTAGAATTTCGGGTGGCGCGACTTCGGCGTTGGTCCGAGGGGAAGATCGATCTTTTCAAGGATGTGCTCTACGCTGAAGAAGGCGAGTAAGTCTCAGAGCTTGATCTGGAAGCCGAGCGATTTGGCGAGGAAGGAGTATTTATCGACGAGGGCTTCGATGCGCTTTGAGGTTGGTGTCCCCGCTCCGTGGCCGGCCTTGCTTTCGATGCGGATCAAGGTGGGAGGAGTTCCTTGCTGGGCAGCTTGTAGGGCTGCTGCAAATTTGTAGGAGTGGGAGGGCACGACCCGGTCATCGTGATCTGAGGTGATGACCATGGTGGCGGGATACTTGGCTGCCTTGAGATTGTGGTAGGGCGAGTAGCGAAGGAGGTTCTTAAAGTCGGCCTCGTTATCAGGTTCTCCGTATTCGGCCTGCCAAGCCCACCCGATAGTGAACTTGTGAAAGCGCAGCATATCCATGACGCCTACGGCTGGGAGGCATGCTCCATAGAGTTCGGGGCGCTGGACCATGCAGGCTCCGACGAGAAGGCCACCGTTCGAGCCGCCAGCGATGGCGAGCTTCTTGGAGGTGGTGTATTTTTGGGCGATGAGATGTTCAGCGCAGGCGATGAAGTCATCGAAGACATTCTGCTTCTTCAGCTTCATGCCAGCCTCGTGCCATTCTTCGCCATATTCACCACCTCCGCGGAGATTGGCCATGACGTAGATGCCTCCCATGTCCAGCCAGGCGATGGTTCCGGGGGAGTAGGACGGGCGGAGGGAAATGTTAAATCCGCCGTAGGCGTAGAGGAGGGTTGGGTTGGTTCCATCTAACTTCAGTCCTTTCTTGCGGACGACAAACATCGGGATTTGGGTGCCGTCTTTCGAGGTCGCGAAGATCTGGTTGGACACATAATCCTCAGGTTTGAATTGGGTTTTCGGGGCCTTGAAAAGCGTCGAGGTGTTTTTGGCAACGTCATAGCGGTAAGTTGCCCCGGGGCTGGTGAACGAGGTGAAGGAGTAGAAGGTTTCGTTTTGATCGGCCTTGCCGCTGAAGCCGGAGGCGGTGCCGAGTCCTGGGAGTTTGACGGGAGGGAGAGGGGTGCCGTCGGTCTTGTGGCGTCGGATGGCAGTGCGAGCGTCTTTGAGATAGTTGGCGATGAGTGTGCCACCGACGTGGGAGACGGAGCGCAGGGTGTCCATACTTTCGGGCACCAGCGTCTTCCAGTTTTTGGGATCTGGATTCTTAAGGTTGATTGAGATGACCTTTTGTTTTGGGGCGTTGAGGTCGGTTTGAATCAAGAAGGTGGAGCTGATGTTCGTGACGAAATCGTAGGAGGCGTCAAATTTGGGAAGGAGTTCGACGACTTTGGAATCAGGTTGGGAGAGGTCTTGGTAGAAGAGGCCGTTTTTGGTGTCGGTGCCTTGGCTGATCTGGATAAGGAGATACTTTCCGTCATCAGTGACCCAGGCGTAGAGACCTTGTTTGGGATGTTCCGGGCGCTCGTAAACAAGGCGATCCTTCTCCTGAGATGTTCCGATCTGGTGGTAGTAGATTTTCTTATGAATGTTCTGAGCCATCATGGCCTCGCCTTCTGTTGGGGCGGGGAAGCGACCGTAGTAGAAACCTTTGCTATCTTTGGACCAAGAGGCTCCGGAGAATTTTGACCAGCGGATATGGTCGGGGAGGTCTTTGCCAGTCGCGATCTCACGGACGTGCCACTCGATCCAATCGGAGCCGGAGGCCGAGGTGGAATAGACGAGGTGCTGGCCATCGGGCGAGACCTCGTAGGCACTGAGGGCCACGGTGCCGTCCTCGGAGAGTTTATTGGGATCGAGCAGGATCGTGGGCTCCGCCTCGAGCGATGGGGTGGTGTAGAGGACTGACTGGTTTTGGAGACCGTCATTTTTTGAGAAGAAGTAGCGGCCACCTTCGAAGAGGGGGATGCCATAGCGCTCGACGTTCCAGAGCTTGGTAAGGTGTTGGTCGAGATCATTTCGGCCGGGGATTTTATTCAGATAGTCCTCGGTGAGATCGTTCTGGGCCTTGACCCATTGCTTCGTTTCCTTCGAATTGAGGTCCTCGAGCCAGCGGTAGGGATCCGGGGTTTTGATGCCATGGAGTAATTCTGCGGTCTTTCCCGGCTTGGAATCAGGGTAGGGAAAGGGTGATGTTTGCCCTGAGAGTGAGGCGATTGTCATGGTGAGAAGAACGGCGTGTCGCATGGAGTGAGCTTAGGTGGAGTCGATCTTGATGCAAGGAGAGGCGAACATTCTTCAAGGTGAGTGCTAGACAATTCAGTCCCGAGCCAGCACAAGACTCTTCATGAAGAAAGTTACTCCACTTATTTCGGAACGTCACAAACCAGCGCGAGTTGCGGAACAGATCAAAGGAGAGGTGCGGAAGTATCTCAAACGCGAACGCAATAAGTCTCTCCCTGAGGACTTCGATTATTGGGCATTCGATTGTCGCACAGGCAAGTCGGCTGATGATGCCGTGTCGTGCCACGAGAAGGAGATTTCCAAAGCTCTTGATGATGCTCTCACCGCGGGTTGGTCTGAGATCTATCTTGAGATTTTGGCGAAGCCGGCAAAGCGCTTGAAGAAGGAGTAGGTCGCTTACCAGTCCGAGGAGGAATCGTAGCGGGAGGCTTCGAGTTCTGGTCTCCAAACGTTGAACTCAATCCTTGAGAAGGCATTGAGGTCGAATTCAGCATCTCCCCAAACTTGCGAGTAGCCTTTCATGGTTTTCTCGTCGAGTGACTTGAGCTTCATGGTGATGTATCCGCCTTGATGAAACCAAGCTCGGATGTCGTCCGCTTCCATGCGGACTTCATCGACATTATCTGAGAGAGCGACGCTTCTCATGCGGTTGATTGGGACGCCTACGTCGCCGAAGGATGTTGAAAGAACCGCCATTCCCTTTTCGATAGCGTTCACTGAGCCGATCACGATATCGCCGTTGGCAAGTCGGATTTCTTGGCCTTCGAGCTTTTCTGGCTGTGGCCCCTTGTCATCGTTTTCTTCCTTCTCATCATTCTGGATCGGAAGAACTCCGTCCCATTGTGCGATGGAAATATTGCTAAATTTGGAAGGACTGGTGTTCTGCGGGACGAAGTGAATCCAGTTTCCTTTTAGGATCGTGTCATCGACATCGGTCCATGTGCCGACTTCTTTATTGTCGATGTAGAGGCCATTGATCCCATCTTTACTGCGGTCCAAGTAGATTGTGAATTTTGCAGTTTCTGCGTTTGCCAGATGCTCTCGGAGGCTTTTGCTGGTAACACTCTTATTTCCTGATTTCGGAGCGTTACGATAGAGGGACATGTAACTCTGCTGGACATTGAGGGAGTAGCCGGTGTTCCGGTAGTTCTCTTTGTCGTTGTCAGAGAAGAAGAGTATTTTGAAGTAAGGTGATGTCCGCCAGTTTGCGGTGAAGGTGATCTTGGCTTTGTCTGGAATTTGGACCTTACGGGCAATGCCGGTGCGCGCACTGGAGATCATTGACCGGTTTTTGAAGGTCCAAGATTTTTCGATATCACCATCCGCTGCAACCCATCCTTCCGGGCCATCAGGTCCGTTGTAGAAAGAGGGGGATTTGTTGAAAATATCAAGAGAGCGCACCATGGAGCGGTTTAAAACAAGCTTGCCAGCATACCATGTTTCCAGGGTGATGGTGTCATCATCGAGATCGAGGAGACGTCCACGAATCGTGTCCATGTGGGGATCGCGGAAGTGTTTCTCGATGGTGGCGAGTGCGTAGTGGTCTGCCTCGATTTCCTGGGGCCGCCCATTGAGGGTCATCTCGAGGAGCTTGGTCGTCTTGAGTTGCACGTCTCCCACGAGCGATGGGGAAGAGAGATTGAGCTTCTTTGTCGCGACGTCGATGCCTTTCGGGAAACCAGTGATACGGCTTTTGTCAGCGAAGGTGAGGATGGACGGCTCCGGTGCGGTGACCTTTGCCGGCGTTTCAACTTTTGCCGATTCCGTCTCGGTGCCGGTGGCGGCTTGGGCGGCGACCTCAGGCTCGGCAGACGAGGTGAGGACTAGGAGCAGGGAAAGTAGTGAGGTTGTTTTCACGATGATTAGGGAGGGTGAGCCAAGTGTTTATTTACCTTTGCTAATCGACTGCATGGCGCGGCGGTCGATTTCAAGTTCTCCAAGCCAAGGGTGAGTGGCTTTGAGTTTTTCAGATCCGAGTTGAATTCCGGAGAGGGTGAGACCGCCTCCTGTGCGGAGGTCTAGATGATATTGCCCTTTAGAGGGAGGGCTGTCTGGGCTTTTAGAAAAATACATCACCGCACAGTTCTCAAGGGGAATGGAAATTGGCTCGGGGCTGAGTGGGGTTTTGACGATGAATGGCTTAATCGGATTTTCAGGATCGTATGAGAGGATCTGTCCGCTGAAGCGATCGCCATCGTCAACAGAGAGGGTGTCGAGCTCGTCTTCTGCACGAGGCTCAAGGCGGAGGCGCTGGGTTGTCGTATCCCAATCATCAATTTTGAGGTCACTCACGATGGTGTCATTGCTCCCAGCGCTGAGGCTTTCGAAGAGGATGTGGCTTCCTTCTGGGGGAGGCGATGTGTCGATGCCCTGTTCCAGCTTGTTCCCATCAAGGTAGAGTTGGAGAACCCTTGAGGTCCGATCGACTCGGAGTTCGATGTTGATAGAGCGGGAGTTCGCTTCCCTAAGATTGATCGTGCGGCTGACGAGAGTTTTGTAACGTGGACCCGGGGCGCCCTCGGGCATGCTTCGCTTCACCTGAATTCCCTTGGAATTGACAAAGATCAGATAGGCACTTTCGGCTCCGTCTTCACCCATCGTTGCTTTTGTGGTGCAGAGATGGATCTTCATGTTTGGGCTGCTTTTCCAGCCGATATTTGCACTGAAGACAAAGTTTTCGGTGAGTTTGAAATCTCTCCCGATGACTCCTTTTTGGCGAGAGGTGAGCCGAGCCCCTTCAAATCGCCATTGATTACTAGCGCCTTGAGTCCAGCTATCGATGCCGCGCGGTCCTCGATAAAGATTACGTTGTGGGGTGACTCCAAAAAAGACGGAATCGATTTGAGCGCGCGGGATTTTAAGTAGCCCCGTGAACCAAGTTTGGAACGAGAGGTGAGTCTCACTCAGTCCAACGACTTCGCCTGGGAAAATGTCGCCATTGCGGAGTTTGATTTCTTGAGAGTTCTTCGGGGAATCTAAGTGCTCATCTCCGCTGCCGGACTTTGCCGCAAAGTTGAGCTGGACGAGGTCTTTGTTCAGGATTTTGAAAGGGACGTCGCTATGAGCGGTTTCTAGCTCAATAAGCCCATCTTTGAGGGCGATGACTTTACCGACAAAATGGTCACCGTTCAATAGGTTGATTTCGTCGTTAGCACTTGCCTGGAGACAAGAGGCAAGGGTCAGGGTTGCGATGAAGGAATGGCGCATGGTGTCGGGGAATTGAGATTAAAAGTCGTCGAACCAATCAGAGAGATCAGGAGATCCTTTTGTAAATTGGAGCAGAGTGGCGGAGGAGAGATCCACGGTGATTTCACCAAGAAAAGGAGAAGTCCCAGTCAGTTGCTTATGGGTGGCTGAGGTCGGATTGATCCGAATTTTACCGAAGGGTTTATAGAGGATGGAGACCGGATCGGTCTTCCAGTTCAGATCATCGGAAAGAGTCTCAGCATCTAAGTCGGTGGCGGTTGATTTTTTAAGGACAACTTCCGAGAGGTCTTGGAGCGGGATTTCAGCATTGATGTAGGCAGACTCTAGGTGCGCAATCCCATCAGTGATGTGAGAGAGCTGCCCGGAGAATCGGTCCGTGCCATTGGCGAGAAGAACGAGGTCGCGGTCTTGGTGAGCCATGCTTTTCGCGCTATCGGTCATTCCATTCCAGGAGGTGATCATGACGTCTGAAATCCTGACCTGAGCGGTGGTGGTGTTATTCAGGATTCCAAAACCGGTGCCATCGCCGGGAAATCCGGCGAGGTCATTCCACTGGGCTGCATAGTTGCCGTTGACAAAAAGGATGATGAGAGAATCCTTACGATTGTATCGAATTTCGATATCGGCTGTGGCACTTTCTGAGAGGGAGATGCTACTGCGAGGACCGCTGATACGCTCGGTGCGGGCGACGCCGTCTTCGGCAAAGTAGTTCCGGTAGATATAGGAATAGCTTGAGTTGAGTGATATCGTGTATCCCGTGCCGAACGTGTCGGCATTACTCCGCTTTGTGGGATCGATCCAGGGAATGTGCTGAAAACCATTTCCATCGCGTAAGTCTACGAGCTTTTCTTTCCTGAGAGGTGCGGGAGGTTCTTCCTCTTTATTTTCCTCGGCGTCCTTCTCTTTCTTCTTTGGTGCGTCAGCCTCTTCTTCAGCGTCAGCCTCTTCCTCTTCCTCTTCTTCCTCCGCCTCCTCTTTCGGATGGGGGAGAACTCTCGTAAAATCAGAATGAAGGGCGACGGTTAGATTGAGACGGCCCTTCCACTCGGCCTTGAACTTAAGTCTCCCAATCTCGGGCATATCGGTGTCAGGAAGAACAAGCGGTTGCCCGCTCATGATGCTGTAGAAAGCCGCACCGGAATGAATCCAAGCTGAAGACTTTTCTTTCTCTTCCTCTTTCGCTTCTGCCTTTTTCTCAGGCTTTTCAGTTTCTAGAGCTTTTGCCGCCTTTTTTTCGGCTTCCTCGGCTTCCTTCTTGAGCTGTGCCTCGCTCTTGCGCTGATCGAGGATCATCCAGCCCTCGCTGGTGTATGGGCCGCTGTAGAAAAGTTCGCCGTCGAACGGGTTTGGCGAAAGTGACTTAATGTGGGCGCGGGGAATCTTGGTGTCGCCGATGATCGAACTCTTAATGGTGAGGAACTCGTCATCGAGAGAGACAATCTCGCCAGGAATACTATCTCCATTGACGAGGGTCACAAAAGAGGTCTCCTTTTTAAGAATCACTCCTTTCGCTCCTTTGAAGGCAACTTGGCGGACACTCGGAATTCCAAATCTTACAGGACGCTCCCAGTCATTACGCTCCCAGAGAAGACCTTCATTAATGCCTCCGAAGTTGCCATGCATGAGGTCTCCATTTTCTAAAAGAATGAGGTCATTCCCGGCCGGATCAGGCTCAGGGACGGATAAGATTGTGGCCTTGTTACTCGTGGGAGTGAGCTCGCTGTCCACCATGAAACCGCCTCCTCTAAGAATAACCTCTGAGAGGGCGAGGGAAGGGAGAGCCGCAAATAATACGGGATAAAGAAAAGATTTCATTTTTCGTAAATCGGGAGGAAGCGATAATTTAAAGCGAGAGAAAGAAGGGCACCGGCGGTGTTGAAGGATCCTCCACGGCTGCCTGGGAATGAGCCATTAGCGCCTTGTAGCGCTCCGAGGTAGCGGGTGTTTTTGGCATTCCATTCCTGCCAGACTTCTTCGTCTGAGTGGAAAAGGGCCTGAGCCATGTAATACTCGAAGTAGTAGGCGTAGTGGCTTTCGCGGTGGTTTAACCTTTTGCCGAGATACTTAGAGCTGGCGATGTAAAGTTTGGTCTTATGCTGCTTGGCGAGCGATTCACAAAGAATGCCAATTGCGGTAAGGGTGGGGCGATCTCCCATGGCATTTTGATAGCCGTATCCGCCGTCGCTTCCTCGGCACTTGCGCATGAATTTCATGCCCTTTTCCAAGGCGCTATCGGGAACAGGGATTCCGGCGTTGCGGGCCGCGTAGAGGGCGACGATCTGGCACCCTGCGATGGAGGAGTCCGAGCTAGTGGCGTCTGGGCTGTAGCGCCAACCTCCACGAGGATTGCGCTTTTGAGAGCTAAGAATGAGCGCGACGGCCTTCTTGAGCGCGGGAGCAATCCGCGGGTCTCGGAACATTCCGTAGCACTCGGCGAGAGCGAGTGTGGCGAATCCGTGGCTATACATCGAACTCCCGATATAGCCGTTCCCCTCATCTTGCTCCTTCAGACTAAAGTCAATGCCACGCTTAATATTAGTGGCGTATTCTCCGTGGTTCGGGTCCTCGCCGTGAGCGAGGAAGGCCATCACGGCCAGTCCGACGACTCCAGGTTCGGTGCCGACATTGTCCTGCCAAGAACCGTCGTCCTGCTGTGTCGTGGCGAGATATCTCAGGCCTTTCGTGTAGATGTTTTCAACCGCTGCCGGGATTGGGTCCTCGTCCCGTTGGAGAGGGTTTTGCCCGAAGGCAGGTAGAGCCATGGCGATGGCAAGGAGAGATGGAAAAAATCGCATTTCGTAGATCTGGGATGGAGGTGTGGAGAGAGAAAAGAGAGCCCGGCGAATGAAGGTTTAAGACTCCGGGTGGCCGGGCTCTCTGTGAGTTTTACTTAGCCTTGGCGGCTTTGTTGTAGCCATCGAGCGCCTTTTGGAACTCGGCTGGCAGGGTGGTTCCAGATTGACCGGCAGCACGGGGAACGCGACGTTCTCCTTCTTTATTTCCTTTTGCGGCACCGTTACTTTCGGTGTTCGCAGCGTCGGAATCGCCGGTGGATCCTTCGCCACCTTGGTTAGATTTAGAATCCTGATCTTTACCAGGTGTTTTGCCCATCATTTGGCCCATCATTTCAAGCATGGCACCCATGCTTTGTTGACTACTCTGTCAACTACCACTGGACTGTCATTGAGACTTCTCCTTGGCAGCTTCGTAGATTTTTTCGATGATTTCGGTCTGCATGGCGATGGTGTCGCCACTGGTATTACCGTCCTCCAGCTCATCAGTAGTCTGGCCCATGAGGGTCTCAACTTGCATAAGGAGGGCGATGACCTTGGGGTTGGTTTGCTCATCGAGTAGCTCCTGAGCATTGGCGGCCTGCTTATCCTGATCGATGGAGACTTTTTCAGAGCCTTCTTGGTGTTCGACCAGTGCCTTGGCCTTATCGGCCTCGGTGGTTTTATTCGCGCTTGTCTCCGCTGCGGGATCGGCAAAGCCGGTCGCGAGGAGTCCCGCCGAAGCGAGCGCGGTGAGTAGGGTTGCTTTCATAATAGAGTGTTTTGAGCGATTGCTCGTTTCATTTACTTGGAGAGTTTGAGGGAGCGGAGCATTTGTTCCAGCGAACGGGTGCGGCCTCGGATGTCTTGTTCGGCTTGCACCATGCGCATGACTTTAAGCATGAATTCGAAGTCTTTTTCTTCAGCGCTACCGCCGCCCCCACCGCCGCCGCCCCCACCTCCGTCATCCTTCGGGCCCTCGAGCTTTGCAGCCCATTCCTTGAGGGTATCGGACCACATTTTAGCGAGATTCCGTGAGGTGAAGGTGTGATTCATGCTGATCTTATCGCGCAATACATCGAGCTTCTCATCGATCAAGGACGCGTGCATGAGTTCGTAGACTTCTTTATGAATTGGCTTTTGGGTCCTCGCGTAGAACCGTTCGAGGTCTTCTTGGATCCAGCGGACGTCAATTGTGACGGAGCGTTGCTGGCCTGTGAGTTCTTGGAGGAGGCGTTCGAAGACGGGCGCGGGGAAGCTGGCGCTCCGGTTTTGGCGGGTTTTGGAAGCGGAGGTGCAGGTACTGACCTCGTGTCAAGCTCGGGAACTCGGGCAGGTTTCAGCCGGTCAATCGAAACTTTGTCCGTCAAACCGTTGCGATTGATGATGAAATATTTGTCGTTCTTCTGCACGACCTCGAACGGCCCCGAATACGGCCGTTGAAGGGGTGAAAGATGTGACTCTACTCTGATGTAAACGTGAGAGGCCTCTCGCACAGCAGCCGGAATGGAACTTGTTTGGTCGCCGTGGTACACTACGGGGAAGGGGACCAACTCTCGCATCTGTTTCCTGAAGTCAATCACGAAGTCGGCCGACGG
>JAVCKV010496970.1:0-11642 GCA_032274145.1 Herpochondria borealis | reverse complement strand
ATCAAAGAAAATATCTTTGGTTGGATGCTTTGAAACGACATGATAGGTGTATCCATCTTCTTCATCATTGTAAAATTCATAAGATTCCCATCCAGTCAAAGCATTGATAGCAAATGCAAAGTCAGCACAAGCATATTGAGTGAATAATTTTATAATAGATTCAAAATCATTATTTAAGGTTAATGCATTATCATCATTTTTAAATAAAAAATTATTATTGTAGAGTTCAATAATTCCTTCAATTCGTTCATCAGAAAGTATCATTTTGTATCCTTTGTAGCAATTAATATTTTAATGGTTATTAAATTTATTTATAGCATATTATAGTATAAAAATATTTAATTTTCAATTAAAATTGTTTTTATTTAATATTTTGTTATTATGAGCAATTGTAATTAATATTAAAGGAGTAAATTATGAAAGAATTTTTAGAACAATTATTTAAGAGAGACGGTTCATTCGAAGAATCAGATATATTATTTAGTTACCAAAGAGATTCGATTAAATCATTCGACCCAGAATACAAAGAGCTTGAAGAAAGTGATATTGATATGTACTTAGATATTAAAAAGAAGCCTGATTTTGCTAACTTAGAAGCTGAAAATGGAATTGTTTTACATCAAGAATTAAAAGAATACTGGTCTCAATTTTGGTGTCCGTCTTTTTCTATGAAAAACAAAAAAGCGATTACGGAATTACATAGTGGCGATAAAATATTTGTTAACTTGCTTAGTTGTCCCAATGATTTATTAGAAATGTCTGAAGATATTGAAATGTATACCGAAGAAATGAATGAAATGGGATTTGAGGGTATATTTTTTCCTATCGCATTTAAAGATGATGGCTGGAATATTTTGTTTAATAATGAAGATGGATGTGTTTATATTCAAGAGCACGATCCTATTCAAGCATCAAAGATAGCAGAATCAATTAAAGACTTTTATTCTTAAAAAATTCAATTAAAAATAGCACCTTATTATTAAAGTGCTATTCTTTTTTTTAATCTAAAAAATCAATATAATTTAATTGGAAAACACTTCAAAGAATTGTTGACCAAACTTATCAAGTTTCACTTCACCAACACCATTAACATTAATCATATCACCTAATGTTTTAGGATTGACCAATACCATTTGAGTTAAAGTATCATTACTGAAAATCTGATAAGCAGGTTTTTTCAATTCTTTAGAAATAGCCAGTCGAACTTCTAAAAGCTTTTCAAGAATTAGATTTTGTTCTGCTGATAATTCTACATTTTCAGCTTTAGCTTTCTTCTTTGTTTTCTTTTTAGAAGGCGTAAGAATGTGCTTACCTAAATGAAGTTTTTCCTGACCTTTTAGAATATTACGTGCTTTTTCATTAAATTTCAAAGCTCCATATTTAGAATCAATATCTAAATATCCCATCACGCTCAGTTGTCTAAATAAAGTTTTCCATTCATTTTCACCAATTTCTTTACCAATACCATAAACACTTAAATCTTGAAAGCCACGTTGTTTGATTTTGGCTGTGTTCTTACCAAGCAGCACATCAATAAGCATTTGTGCGCCAAAAGATTGATTAGTTTTTAAAACAGTAGACAAAGCTTTCTGTGTTAGAACACTTGCATCAAACGTTTCAGGCGGATTTAAACAATTATCACAGTTTCCACAAGGTTCTTCTAAGTGATCACCAAAGTAACCTAATAGAACTTGTCTACGACAGCTAATAACTTCACATAAAGAGAACATAGAATTAAGAGCATTTTTATTAACACGCTTAACCTGCTCATTCGCATCAGAATTATCTAAAAACATATTTTGCATCATTACATCTTTAAGACCATATAGCATCCAAGCAACTGATGGTTCTCCATCACGTCCTGCACGTCCTGTTTCTTGGTAGTAAGCTTCAATACTCTTTGGTAAATCTACGTGACAAACAAATCGCACATTAGGCTTGTCAATACCCATACCAAATGCAATTGTAGCAACCATGATGATATTATCTTCACGAAGGAACGTATTCAGATTAGCTTCTTTATCTTCATTTTTCATACCTGCATGATAAGTTAAAGCATTAAAGCCATTATCACGAAGTAATTGTGTAAATTCTTCGGTGCGTTTTTTTGATAAACAATAAACGATACCAGTTTCACCAACATGATTATTTTTGATATAACTCAACAACTGTTCTTTTTCATCACCCTTAGATTGAATGTTATATGTAATATTACTACGGTCAAAACCACAAACAAAATGTTCTGAATCATTTAACGATAAATTATTCGATATTTCATTACGAGTAAGTTCATTGGCAGTAGCAGTAAGGGCAAGTCTAGGAATATTTGGAAAGTCTTGTGCAAGAATAGATAACCCCATATATTCTTTACGGAAATCATGTCCCCATTGAGATACACAGTGAGCTTCATCAATTGCAAACATACTTACATTTACGTTAGATTTCATCCAAGTATAAAATTGCGGGTTTAATAGACGTTCAGGAGCAACATATAAAAGTTTAATTGAGCCATTTTGCAAATCTCTGGCAATTTCTTTTTTGTCTTCATTACTGGTTGTGGAATTTAAGAATGCAGCTTTAACACCAATTTGATTAAGAGAATCTACTTGATCTTGCATTAAAGCAATTAGGGGGCTAACGACAATACAAGTTCCTTCTTTGACAATGGCAGGGATCTGATAACAGACTGATTTACCACCACCAGTAGGCATTATAACCATCGAACTTTGGTTGTTAATTAGAGTATCTACAATTTTGTCTTGTGGTTCTCTGAATGAGTCATATCCAAAGTATTTTTTTAGTGCTTCTAACGCTGTCATTTTTATTTTCCTTTAATTTACTAATTCGTATAATTATAGCATTTATACAAAATAAAACAACAAATAAAAAATTATGTCTTTAATTTATTATTTCTTATTTCTCTTAAATCATATTCTAAAACAGAAAAATCTCTCCCCCAACGATTCAATCCCCAGAACCAGACTTTGCTTGAGGTAGTTTTTCTTTTTCTGTAATGTTCAGTATTAAAACCATCAGCAACACAATTCATGAAATCCTCAACTTCTTCAGTATGAATATTAAGATATAATTCCACAGTGGCTTTCATTAATTTATTTTCGATAATTTTACTCCTTTACTTTTTTTTGTAATTCTAATATTAAAAATTCTTGTTTCTCTTCATATTTGATATTTCTATTTTCAAGAAAGAAATCATCCATATCGTTATAATTCCCAACAATACAGTTTTTAAGGTCGAATTTAAAATGATGTTGATAAACTAACAAACCAAAATAAAACATTCTTGCAAGGTCATTACAGGTGGACATAACATCCTTTTCGAGCGTATCATATTCACTCTTCGATTGGGAAACGGAAAAGTGTAACTTAATAACTTCATAATTTTTCAAAAGATACTTTAATCTTTTTTTCGTTATTTTACTGTTATAAGATTTTTCTGTCATATTAATATCAGAAAAAGATAAATAATTTGGTTTATTTATAGAGTATAATTTAATACCTTCTTTAAACAAGTCTCTAGATTTATGATAATAAAAGTTGAGATCTTCATTTTCTGGGCATTTATGGAGTCCTCTTCCTAGATTTAAACTTGTGATATATATATTTGCCATAAAAATCCTTAAAAAAAATATGAATAGAAAAATAATAACATATACAAATAAATATATCCACAGAAGTTTGATTTATTATAGATTTATAATTTAATGTAAATTATAAAAATAATATAAATGGAATTATAATGAATAAATCGGTCTTAGGTTTTGTAATACTTAGTTTATCAACAACTGTAAATGCGACAATAAAGGAAGAAACGGAAGAAAAAGTTAATAGTTATCATAACGGGATATCAGAATATATTCATGACGGCACAGAATATGTTGACGAAAAAATAGGTGAATATGACGACACTGATCCTAAAGTAAATAATACTTACGGTCTTTTAAGAATAAAACAAAATTTTAATTCATTATATACAAATGAAAATCAAATTGATTTTAAATTTAAAGCTCATTTGCCTTACACTGAAGAAAGATGGAATTTTTTCATAGATACTAATTCATCCGATTTTAATTCATTAGAAGAAAAGATAAAAGAAAACTTCACAGATAACTCAACTTTTGCAGACAATACAAAATCATCAATTATCGGTTTTATATTTGATGATACAGAACATAAATGGAAAAGAAGTTACAAATTTGGTGTAAAGTTCGATTTTCCATTAGACCCTTTTGTTAAGTTTAATATATATAATACAAAAAAAATTACGAATAATATAGACCAATATTTTGAACAAGAATTCTTTGCCTATACTCAAAAAGGACTAGGTGCAAAAAGTGATTTAAAATATTCTTACACAACAGAAGAAAATAAAATATACCAATCAAATACATCTTTCCAGTATTTAGCAAATGATGAAAATGAATTAGAGGCATCTCAACAATTTACTCAATGGCAAAGAATTAGTTCAAAAGGAACACTCAAGCACTCGATAGGCTTCTCTGCAATATGGACTGATGAGAGGATAGATAATAGTTACTGGATTAATACGAGATACAGACATCAATTATATGATGATTGGTTATATGGGAAAGTAATTCCTGAAGTTTCTTTTAAAAAAGAATATGATTATGAACCTAATTATGGAATTATGTTTGAGTTAGAAGTCTTTTTTGCAAAAGCAGAGACATTAAAAAACATAACGAATGATTATTAAATATTAAAAGCCCAAATTTTTCAATAACGTGGGCTTTGTTTCAATTTATTTTAAAATTTCTTTTAATTCTTCTTCAAAAGTTGATGGATTTTCACATTGAAACCATTGTGTAATCATTTTTTCAGTTACAGATTTAGTTTCTTCAGTTAATTCAACAGAAATAACTAATTCATAATTATTTCTAAATTCATCAGGTTTTTCAACCCAAGCCCCTAATTGAACATCTGAATTATTATCAGACTCTTCTTGAATAATACGGATTGATTTATTTATACTTTGATAATGCTTATATAGTATAGGATTAGCATCTTGATCAAATAAATTAGGTTGATTAAATTCTTCTTCTGTGCATCTACCTTGAACCGCTTTTCCAATAATATTTTCCCAATATTCTTTTGCTTCATTGAATATTAATTCATTATTAATAAAGTTTTTAAATGTTCCATTATTATCATTCATCACTCTGCCCCTTCTGATTTGCAAAATTGTCGTTAATCATAACAAATAAAAAATTTTAAGTCAAAATTAAATTTATTTATTATTTGATTTTATTATATAAATTTAAAAATTATAAAATTATAAAATATATTTTTTTATATAAATGTGAAAATTAAATAGTTGGAATCATAAATAAAATTATATTTGCAATGTTTTATTTTTGACAATAAAAATTAAAATGATTAAATAAAAAACGATCAAAATCTAAAATTAAAATCAAAAATGGAATTTACAATTTTAGATAATAAAAAAAATAATATATAAGGAAATATAATGATTTCAAAAAAAAAGACAATAAGTTTAATATTATTATCATCAATATCCATATCAATGACCTCCTATTCAGAATTATTCAAACCATTTTCACTAGATAATATCACAACTATCAATCCAACTAAAATATCAACAAAAATAACGAGTGGAGTGGATGCTGATTTTGATGATTTCCCTTTTTATTCTAGAATTGTTTTATATAAAATGAATGAAAATGAATCTATAAGTTTTGGACAAATATGTGGTTCATCAATAATAAATGAATCATTTATTTTAACTGCTGCTCATTGTGTAGATGAAGAGACTATTAATTATTATGAAAATAATGGTTATGAATTAAGAGTTATTATAAATGACGGTAATTATTGGTCAGGATCAGAGTACTATTATAAGATGAGAGATGAAACTATTCCTATAAAAAATATTTATTCTTACCCTGGTTACAATAGTCCTTTATACGCAAACGATATTGCAATTATTGAATTAAAAAACGAAATAACGGAAAATTTTACTGGTATAGAACTTCCAACTGAAGAAGACGTTTCGTATTATGAGAATCTAGAGTCCTATTCTGTTACAGGGATGGGTAAAACATTAGAAAATTGTGAAGAAGATAATAATTGCCTACCAGAATATATACAAACCGCAAAAATGAAAAAAGAAGATGATCTATTCTGTTCTGTGATATTATCACTTGCGGGTATAGACTATCCAGATATTGGTTCAGGTATGTGTGTTTCACCGATAGATAATACAAATGTCTGCAAAGGAGATTCAGGTGGTCCTTTAACCTTTTTAAATGAAGAAGGTTTAGAGCAACAAATAGGAATTACAAGTTATGGCGCAGCTACTTGTGAGGACGCAGGAATTATCCCCTCAGTATTTACTGAAATTTACTATTATAATGAGTGGATTGACAATGTAATAACAAATGGAATAAACGAAGAAATTCCAGAATTGATATGGGTTGAGGAAGAGAAATCAGAAGATGAAGAAATAGAACAAGAAGAAGATCAAGAAGAACAAGAAGTGAATGATAGTAATAGTGGATCTTTTGGTTTGTTCGGGTTTCTTATTTTATTTATTTTTGGTTATAAGAGAAAAATAAAATCATAATTAAATACTTTTATAATTTGATTTATGTTATAATATTTAAATCATGAATTTTAAAGGCAAATATATGAAAATAATTACGGATACGAAGTCGCTTTCTATTTTACAGAAAGAATCTATATTAGGTCAAAATGAAGTAAAAGAAGAATATTTAAAACTGGCAGAAAAGATTTATAAGTCAGTGAATGTATTGTTAAAATTAAAACATTATTTTAGTTTGCCGCCTTCTCTTCGTTTCTACCATAATGCAGAAAGAGTTGCCAAAGGCGATGATTTAAAAAGATTGAAATATCTTAGAAGAATCTATCACGACATGTATTGGATTAAATCAGAAATGGAAAAAGCAGAAGATTCATCTAATACAATAATTTGTCTAGATTCTTTTGAGACAAAAGCAGTAATGAGAGTTGCTAAACATCTTGAAGTCGAAATAAACTCGTATTCAAAAGAAGTAGACGTAAACAATGAGATTCAAATGGCTAACATTAATCAAATTGTTAATTGTTAAGCAGAAACAAAAAAGCCCTATGAAGGGCTTTTTTATTTTTAATTATAAAGTATCACAGAGTTTGGATACTTCGGAGTAATCCATTCCTTTACCGACTCGATGAAAAACAATACAGTTGTCATCATTATAACTATTTATTTTTTCTTCACAGCAACGAAAGATAAAATCTTGAATCGTTTTGGGAAGTTGTTTAATATATTCAATAGAACGTGCATGTGTATCATCGAAGTTAGCTGCCATTTCGTCATCATTCAATTGAGCGTATTTATCAAAAAGATTTTTAACAGTGATAGATACTTTCCATTCTTCAAAAGATTCCATAATCATTTGTCGTCTTATTTCTATTTTTTCCAATTCATTAAAATGAAAAGAAGTGATTTTAATTTTGTCTAGTCTTTCAGATGTGATTTTCATAATGTCGTCACCTTTGTTTATGATTTGGCTAATTATAACATATTAAGGAAAGGTTGTAAAAGAACTTTAAGTTAAGAATTAAAAATGATATAATAATGAAATAATTTAAAACTGAAGGAACTTTTATGTCAGATAATTTAATTAAAATACAAACACCAGAAGAAGCAGTAAGTGATTCATTTTTCGCTGAATATGAGTCGAATCAGTCGGCATTGTCAGATAGAAAACAACAGTTCAGACTAAAGAGAGAATTAAAACGAATTAAAGATAAGAAAAAGAAAAAATATAAGCACGTAGAAGTTGTTATTGTTCATGAAGAAGAACATAAAGGTTTTCCAATTCAAATTATTGAATGTGGAGAAAATCATTACAAAATGATAAGTCCATTTTTTAAGAAAGGTTGTTCATCAATCCCAAGAAAAGGATTAAATGCTTCATTAAATCAGGCTTATTATGTTATTCATTGTCTTTTTAATTATCAAGATATGAAAGAAGAAATGTTAAATGATGAAGGGCTTTTATTTATGGAAACAACAACAATTAAATCGGAAACACCATCAAAAACAGAAATTAAAAGTAAAAAACTGTAGTAATTTTAAATTGATTTCATATTAAAAATTTGATAAAATACTAGAAATTAAATAAAAAGAGATAAAGAAATGAGTGAAACAAACAACGTTATTAGTCAATATTTAAAAGATTTGCAAAATCATACTTATGCAATTTCAAATGTAAAACACGTAGATCCTGAAAGTAAGGAAGAAGTTTATACTTTTGATAAAATGAAAATTGAAAATAATTCAGGAGCATTAACCTTTATTTATGGTGAAAATGCGTCTGGAAAAAGTTTTATTGCTCGTTGTTTCGAAATTGTAGCGAGAAATAATAAACCTAATAAAATTTCTATTCGTAGTGTTTCAGTTGCAAACCGCACAGCAGGTGGTGTTGAAAAAGCGATGATCTTTGGAGATGAAAGTTCTCAATCAACAGGGGAAACAAGTGTTAGTGTGATGAAATTAGCATTTAGAACCATTGAAAAAGAAGATGGTGATGGCGTTATTATTTTAGACGAACCTGATATTGGTCTTTCTCCTAAATATTCTCGTTCATTAGGTAAATACATTGCTGAATTCATAATGGAGCAAGAGCAGACAGGAAAAGCTTTCTTTATCATATCTCATAACGATACTTTTTTGGAAAGTATTTTAAAACATTATAAAAATCCATACAATACAGTCGGGATTGATACAGATTTATCTATTCAAGAATGGCTAGACGATGATTCAGAATATTCTTTTGAAGATTTAGAACGCCTTTCTGATATTGCGCTTGCTAAATGGCGTGGAATCCAAAAAGTATTTAATAATTAACGAATAGAGGTACTATCAATGGGAACATATATAGAAAGAAAAATTGATTTTGTTTTTGAGCTGAACGAATCTTTAAAAAATATTCCGAAATATAAACATTATACATTTTGCTCGAATAAAAAATGTGAAAATCATAAAAAGGAATTTATGCCACCAAAATATTGTCAAGAGTGTGGTTCTGCTATTATGGGTAGAAAAGAAGATGATGGTTTTAAATATCCTGATATTTATGATTTTTGGACAAATGATTTAGAAAACAAAGAAATAATTGCAAGTGACAATAGTGCGGGATATGATGAAGGCTTGCCAGAAAATATTTGGCTTTATAATTATAAAACACCCGAAGAATGTTTTGTTGGCGCTGAAAAAAGGGGTTCTGTTATGATTTTTACAAATATGGATATTGAATCAAGCATTAAAAAATTCAAAGAGATTGAGAATGTTAAGTTAATTATTGAAACCTTTGAAAAACGTTATGGAAAAGGAATTATTCAAGTTAAATTTATGGAATATGAAGCCATCTATTAAAATAAAAAAAGCCCTTAAAAAAAGGGCTTTTTATTTATTCTAAATTTATTACTTTATTAAATGCATAGAACCAACAATAAAGACTTCTTTATCTTTATGACTTCTGTTATACATTGCTTCTTTTACAATTTTACATTTATAAATGCCCTTTGGCACTTCGATAATTTCCAACTCATTAATATCATCAAATCCATCAAAGTCCTCTTCAAGAAGATCAAAAGCCTCTTTGAATTTCTTTGCCTTGTCATGATCCATAAAAAAGCATCCTAATCGTTCTTTTTCAGGGCTAGTGCCGTTCCAAGAAACTACATCTTCATCATCATTATCTGTTCCTTCAACTAATATATAGTTACCATCTTTACCATATAAACTAGGTTGTCCATTAGGAATAGATGGAAAGAATATTTTATATTTAGAAAAATGTTTTAATATTAAAAATAAATTTTTATGAGACCGCTGGAAACCAAAAGAACTTTTGTTAGAAATATGTTCGGCAATAGTAACCAAGTATTCTGCATTAACTATTTTCCCAGAACTGAAATCTACTTCTACTTCAAAATCTTTGAAATCAAAATCACATTTTTGTTCAACGATTATATCTTTGTTTTTAAAAGTAATATTGATATTTTTTCCGCAATAGGAACATATCGCCTGTCCATTGTGAGTAAGGTCGGTGTCTATTATTTTTAAATCTTTAAAATTATCAGGGACAAATAGAGAAAGAGTATTAAGTTCTGCACTGTTAATACTATGTCCATTTAAATTGTGTTTTTTAATTTTGTTTATAAAATTCTTTTCTTTATCCAGAAAGTCACTCATATATTCTCCTTTAATCTGTATTTAATCAATATAGCAGAATACTTAAATGATAGATAGAATTATATTATAATCTTGATATTTAATTCTGTATCATTTATAATGTTTAATATGTTAAACAAATAAAAAGAGTTAAAAAATGGTTTCTAATTATTTTTATGAAACAGAAGAAGTGGTTTTAATCCAACCTATAAATAGCATTTTCAAAGGGACACCTGCATATTTTTTAGAATATGAGGATCGATTTAATGTTTTAATAGTTATTCGAGACGGGCGCATGTTCGAAAAGTTAGATGAATCTAATTGTGATTCAATCAGAGATTATTTAGAATTAAAACAATCTAGAAGTTTAGGAACAGTTAGAGACTGGGTTAAAGGAATGGGTGTTTTAATTGTTCCGAATTCATCTATCACATCTTTAAGAATAATTGAAGAACAAAAAATAAATGAAGATTTAATTAGTTATTTTTAAATAGACTGATTCAGCGATATAACTGAATTGCTATCGAATAAACCTATGAAAGAATATCCATTGTGAAGTTTATGTGAGGAAAAGTCAGTGACCGTTTTAGCAATGGCTTTAATTAGTATATTGGTCATTCGATCTTTTTCTAATATTTTTAGTCCAATTTTAATAGAATGATCATCAATATCTCTAATCGTTTCAACATTAAATAAACCTGTTAGATTTTTGTAATAATTATCTAAATGATTCAATATTTCATCAGCCCCATATAAATCATTTTCCAGAACGTCAATAAACTCAGAAATACTCCAATTTAAATCTCTAAAAATAACAAGATTAAACTTATCATTATTTAACATTTCATCAGGCGTTAAGATGACAGCTATTTCTGAGCCATCACCTTCTAATACATATGCCATTTCATCCTTTACAAGAATAGGAGTTCCCTTAAAAACAAAATCACCACTATTTATAGTAATGATTTCATTTAAATCAATGTTTGTAAGAATTTTTTTATCTATAAAAAAATTTTTAATTATTTTAAATTGTAATTGAATATTGTTATTTTCTTGATTCATTTTTTAATTTCTTTATTTAATTGTAAAAGTATTATAACAATACTGTATGAAAAAAACAACATAATAAAAAAGTTGTATTCCACTTGGGTTACTGAACTAACCGTTGATTTGAATCGAATTATGAGGCAAATAGAAAGGGCAATTAAGCTTCGTGGAAGTATTCATGTATCGTTTGTTTTTGTTTGCTGTTCTTCATCTCATCAGGTCAACTCATTCAGTCTTCTGCCAGCTGTTATGCTGTCGGTATGGTTCAAATTTTTGATGTCAGCAACGTGCCTTTTTTTCCTAGTTGGTGCTTTTATAGGCAACAAAGAGGGGGAAAAAAGTAAAAAAGCTAATGATTGCA
>JAVCKV010496859.1:0-11644 GCA_032274145.1 Herpochondria borealis | reverse complement strand
GTGGGTAGCAATGGTTGGGCGAACCATTGGTGCCCACAGGCGAAGGAGGTGGTCATGCGTAGCGGGGTGTCGTGTTGGAAGGACATGACGACATCACGCTCCGTTTGAAGACGTCTTTCGCTGGAGTGGCAAGCTGCAAGCAGTCTGGTAGGGGGTAGTGCGGAATTTTCTGGGCGAGGTTTGTTCAGCGGGTGATTTTGACCGGGTGGCATTCACGTATCTCTGGGTCGATGGAATTCACGTGGATGTCATTCTGGTTGATTTCATCCGCTGGGCAAACACCGTCTAGGAAGTTTTGCATGGAAAAGGGTTTGAAGACGTGGGGGTTTCGCGAGCATGACGCTGTAGCATGAGTTGAACGAATGCGGGATGAGTGGTGTAGGGTTCTCCGTCGGAGGTGGAGTGCATGGAAATGTGGGGGTTTGACAATCATTCTATGAAATGGTTGCGAAATGTCCAAGTTTCTATGCCCTTCCCCATGGGTTACTTGAAGGGTTCTGGTAAGTGTTAGTATGTAAAATATGAATTGATAACGGTAACAATAACCGACATGCGGAGATGGGTATATTTTTATATGTGATAACTGTTAAGATGAAGTCGTGGATAATGTTACACACACACATATATATATATATATATATATATATTTGGTGGACGTAATTGTTCGTGTAGTAATAGATAGGTAGGGAGCGGATTATGATAAATAAAGGAATGTATGGATGTGATATAATAATGAGATTTTAGGGGGTAAGGTTTATAGATTAGATAGTGGGCGTGAGATGTGAATTGAGGGGGAATATTTTAAAATATAGATTAGGCAAAGATAGAAAAAGCAGTGATGGGGCAGGATAAGGAAATTTGAAAAGTTGCATGAAGCAGGGGGGTTTGAAGTTGTATAAATAAATTGATAATAAAAAGTTAGGGGGTTTATTTAGGGAGTTATAAATATAGGGGGTTTATTTTGAATATATAAGCATTGTTAGTATAGGGGTTTATCTCAACATATGGGCAGTTTAAGTACGTAAGGTTATGTGCGAAAAGGAGGAGTAAGACTATATAAAATTATATAAATATATATGAAAAATGAGAATACATGAATATTTTAAGATGGGGGTATTTTATATTAGGGGGTTTTAATATATGACGATTAGGGAGTTTATGATCCATTTGAGTATATGAAATTAAATGAGCAAAGTAAATGTAGATAAACATTTGAATATATGACCGATTTGCATATATGACAGCTTTACATATTTGACCCATTTGAGTATATGAAATGAAATGAGCAAAGTAAATGTAGAAACACATTTGAATATATGACCGATTTGCATATATGACAGCTTTACATATTTGACCCATTTGAGTATATGACATTAAATGAGCAAAGTAAATGTAGATAAACATTTGAATATATGACCGATTTGCATATATGACGGCATTACATATATGACCCATTTCAGGTTATGAAAATATTTCGAAACAAATAATAGAACCCCGTAGGGCTATTCCTCACGGATAATGAAGCCGAATCGGCGATTCCAGGCCGTATGGGAACATTGCCCGGTCAAAGGATCCATCGATTCTGGCCCATATAACATACCCCCCGAATCCAGGCCAGAATCGATGGATCCGTTATTCCGGTCCGGAGAAATGTGCCCATACGGCCTGGAAACGCGGCTTTATTGTGCACCTTCGATTTTTGGTGTTTTTTGACACGATATAATTCATGTTAACTGACTATTCTGTGAGATTGGCCGGAAACACCAGAAATCCGCAGCATTCACCGACTTCACAGCCTGCAGTTGGTACAATAAAGCCGACATGTCGCTAAATTTCACTAGTGTGTAGTCGGTGTTTGGTGAATACAGCCAGAATCCCGGAAACGCGCAGGTATCACTGCCATCACTGGGTCAATAAAGCCAGCTCGCCGGAAAATGCCAAAAAGGCGTTATTGCCGTGAGGACAATAAAACGAGTATCCCCGAAAACCACATACCTGAAGATGTGAGTTGTTCCCCTGTCGGACAATAAAGCCTGCACCCCGGAATTTCACAGACCGCAATGACCTCGCTCGGACAACAGAGTAAATTTGAATAACTCGTAAATAATCAGGCACACGTTCATCCATTTCTGCGAAAAACAAAAATGCCAGATTTTCGCAGGGGGTCACTTCAATCACCAACATCCTGCGGAAATATGGCGTATCCGAAAACTGCAGGCCGTACTTTGGTGGTCTGCCAAAGTAAATCAACCCCCATCGGTGCCTACACATTCGAGGAATTGAACGACATCACAGTTGTTAGGGTGTAGTCGAGGCCATGACCGATACTATACAAGGCGATATGTATATCACAGTCGAGACATGGATGCTTCCAATACAATTGATGTGTTGGCCAACAAGAGTGAGTGTGTTGGAAATGTAAAGCTGTGCGTGTTGAGTGGGGTGGGATCCGTATCATCTTGATGGTACTGTTAAAAGAAACCTGCGGTTGAATGAAGTTGTAGTGTGGAATTTGAACGTCGAATCCCTCTGAAAGGCCGTTTTGTATATTGCATCTTGGTCTCACGACTCTCTGAAGATTTCAAATTGTAGCATGGTGTGTCGGACCTCCATCTTGAAGGGCGATGAAATGTAGTGGTGGGGAGTTGTTGATTTTCGTTGGTATATCCGGTTTGCCAATATTGTATACACTGAGGTTGGCCCGATTCCGTAGTTACGTAATCGCTTTCCAAATCTTCCATCACAGGATTGTATCAAGTATTAGTGTCAGAAATTGGTAACTTGTCTCGTTAGTTGTTGATGGCCTTATGTAATGTAAAATATTACATTTGCTTATTGCATCATACCCATTGGTCAGGCGGGGGTGTCTTACGGGATGCAGCAATGATTTTGACAAACGTGTGTGTCTCGTCATCACATGCGTCACGGTGCCACATCTGTGCTGAGGTTTTGACACCTTAACACCCGGGAAATTGTCGGCGGGATGGGGGATCGCTGACCGCATTCGACTGTATTATGCAGTAGATTTGTCACAGGTCGGAAAGTATTTTGCCTTGACAACCTGTGACCGGTATTTGTCGCGTTTCACCTCCATCGCCTCTGAAGGTATGCATCTTGCTCAACTCTCAATTCACCACTTCCATCCGACGTGAACATGGCGCCCACACTTTCGCGAAACGCCGTCTTCTTCCACGCGAAGTCCCGTCTCCTCGTTTGTACGCCCTGTAAGAGTGCCATTCTACCTGGTCTGAACGGAATTTGGAGACACTGCAAGAGCAAACACCCGGCGACCACCCGTGAAACTGTCGACGAGATTTTAGCGATGACGTTCGGCAATACCTTCACTGACCCGGTCGACTTGGATTGGTATCGACGCAGTGACCTGCACAATGGTACGTTCCGACCACTTATCCCCATTCCGACTATCCCGGTGGAGCATGGTAAGAAATGTCCGCTCTGTTCGCGCGTTTTCCCCGGTATGCGACAAATTCGTCGCCATATGCACGAAACCCACCCCCACTGTGTGACGGGGTACGATGCTGAGAGCGTGCTCGTACAAGCGGCATTCACTTCGCGGAGACTCCGTTTTCATTTCCCCATCGCGTTGAAGACACCTAGAGACACTGCGCCGAACGAGTTGAAGGACCTCCTTGACACACCAACGACAAACGCGTCCCTCACCGATCGCGACGCCTGCGACTTCGTCCATATCGTGAATCCAGTTGCATGTCTCTCATTCACCGGCATCGAGATGGACAACGCCGTCATACTCGGGTGTGGTATGGGCTCGGAGGCGTGCCCCTTCTTCAAGGCCATCAGTCCAGCTATACGGAACAGCGTGTCTGGCTTTTTTGCTAACGCAAAGAAGGTTGCATCCAGCCGTGGTCTAGCCTGTAGCGACGCGGTGCGCATTGCGGTCGGAACTCCTGGTGTCCTGGAGAAGTCGAAACGTTTCCAGTTCTGCAGCACCGAAACGGAACAGAGGTACGTGACCCACACTGTACGCGCTGTACTCTTTGTTTTGCGTGTATATGTTCTCAAATTGCTCGGCTGTGACTCGCTTCTCGGACGTATCACCATCTCGACGGATATGTTTCGTGCGTGTGAATCGTTCATGAAAACCGTCACATCTACGTCAGCTTCCTGCTCCTCTCATCCGAAGTGTTGTTTCAGTGACTTTGTGGGTCACGTGTCGACGGTATCGTCTAATTCCATCTCGCTTGCGAATTTTCCGGGTTCTGAAAATCCGCAGGCTTGTGCCTTCAATTCCATGGACACTCCGGAAGTTGAGAGTTGGAATACATCATGTGAAGAGGGAACCCCATCGGTAGGACATGTTATTGGCACCAACACTTCTCGACAAATCAAAGATCAAACTGAAAGTACCGTCGGTGGATGTGCTGCGATAATCCAAGATATCGTGAATCTGCAGGATGTTGCAAGCCACCGTGGAGATTCTGAAATGCTACCAGTAACCAAATCAACCGGACCAATTTCCGACCCCGCGGAGAACATGGCCCAGTCCCTGGAAAGCTTATTCGATATTCTTCGTTTGTTCTTGTTCGAACTAATTGACTTGAACCAAGATACCGGTCCCACAATTGCACAATCATTTCTCGCCTCCATACTTGTTGTGCGCAGGGCAGGACGCAATGGGTTTTGCGAAGGTCGTGCTATTTCTGATCTCCTTGCTGCATTGTTGTACACGACCAGTTTGACCGGACTGGAATCCATATATCAGTGGCCAACTGACGGTGATAGCAACAAGGAGATCAATACAATATCCGATATGCTTATGCCCGGAAAAGGACGTAGTGTCCATGAGATCGTTTCACTTCTCGCGAAAACGAAACTCACACGCGGGAAGGAGAAGGCCATCCCCTCGTGGTTACCCTGTACTCTTCCGGACCACGTTGTCTGTGGACATGTACACGGCCACCATTTGTCGATGCAAGAACTGGGTACGATTGTGAGCTCTATGCAGTCGAGGTTCCTGAAAGTATTTTTCGATGTGAAAGGTGTTTTTCCTGTCAAATTTGCAAGCGGTGCCTTTCTGCAACACGTTCGCGATATGAAGGACGACCCACAATCCAAATGCGTTGGATATTCCTTCGTACAACATCCAAGCAACATCCATGCCACAGGGTTGGCAAAAGAACTTCTCCGAGAACATCTCGATCATGTGCATAATCTTTCAGACGACGATAAGGTCAAGAATATGCAACAAACACTAGAGAAAATGGAAGAACTTGCAGTTCTACTTACTTCCATACTGCACCTCAGCAGTGGACTTTGTGGACGAGGAACCGAGCTCGAGTGTCTTCCCCTCCATAATTCGGTATCGAACCCGTACCGATCGTTCTTTTTCCTTGAAGGGCGTCTTACGATTCTCCCTTTTCATACGAAAACGAGACAACTGACAGGAAAAGGAATTGGTGGTGACATCCGTGTTGTCACACGACATCCAGACAAGGTTTCATCAGAACTGTTCAAACTGTTCGTATTGCTTATCGTACCACTTCGAAGCGTCTTCCGACGTAAGTTGCAGATGAAATTTGAAGGCTCCCTTCCTTCGGATAGGGATAAAATGGCTGAGCTTGAAGGAACACGCTTTGTTATCTGCAAACAATCCCATCGACTTCGAATCACGACAATCATTGCAAGCTGTTGGGGAAAGTATGGCTTGCATCTTACTGCACAGTACTTTCGACAGTGGAGCTGTGGAGTATCCAAACTACTAGCTCTTTCCAACGCCGATATGGACTTCACATTGAGATGTATGGGGGCTTCAAGTGAAGATCTTGACCCGCAAAATCCCGAGGAATTCATACGCGATACGCTCGTTGCACAGGCTTCACATACAGCCAAAGTTCATCGCGTACATTATGCTCGTGAGGTGACAGCTGTTCTCCAGGGAGTTGGAACGGACTCCAAAGACATTGTCAAGTTTTTGAAAGCATCAGATTCTTGGATTGAAGCTCTTCGGATGCCACATAAAACGGTCCTTGATCTTATCATGGAGAACTGTGGAACGGCTGCACCACATGGAAACGATATTGGAACTATTTCATATTGTGGTCTTGATACGAACTCTGCGAAAAAAAACTATACCAGTTTTTCGCAGGTTTTTGGTACACAAGAAAGCAATGTCAGGAAGAGTCCAAAGACAAATGAATGCACTTTGAATACACGTGATGTCTTGATTTCACCGACTAAAGGGTCCGCGGAAAACACGTATCAAGAAAAATCACAACCTGTGGAGACGTCATGTATGCCGCCATCCCCACCGTCCCAATCTCCTTCACGCCTGTTACCCGTTCGACCCGAAATCGATATGAGTCACGAAATCATTGCTGTTCCGAACAGGAATGTTGTGCAGACACCGGACTGTCGCACAAGTAGTCCAATTGGTACGGCAACTACCAATTCCGATCGGACGGACAGTCAGTCACCTCAAACCCAGAAGGAATTGAAATGGCACAAATATATTCCGCAGTTGACTAGCGACATTATAAGGGGTGTTGGCAAGATATCTCCCATGAAACCATGTCTGAGGACACCCGGAAGATACGGAACAAAGAGAAATTCGATGACATCTGACGGGGGACCGGTTGCGAAGAAACTTCGGTTCAGTGACGAAGGAAAAGACTATTCCCAACTGGCTTTGCAGGCTAGTCTCGGCAGGGGAACTAATGATGTACCGACTGCCTTCAGATCTCACGAACAGAAAATTGGTATGGACATAGTCCTTGCTCGTGAAAGGGATGTGCTTATAGTCGATCGCACTGGAGGAGGAAAGTCCGCCCTCGTATTTGGGCCCTGTATGGTTGAAGATGGAGTGACAGTTCTTCTTATCCCACTTCGTTCGTTACGAGGGGATATGGAGAGACGTTGTTCGGAAATTCGCCTCCCTGTTGTTGGGATCTCAGAAATTGGAAAAAGTGTCCCGTTTGACGACTTCAACAAAGGGCTTGTGATATGCTCTCCAGAAGAATGTTGCTCCGGGAGACTTATCGATGTCATCAAGACTTTTCTTGTTCTTGGGAAACTGAACAGGGTAGCTGTCGATGAAGTTCATCTTATTTGGTTATCGGAAGGCTTTCGGGACTGCATGGCGTCAGTCCACCATTTGCGACCGAAGGATATATCCAATAATGTGTTCATTCCTTTTGTTCTTATGTCAGCCACCGTACCACATCACCTTGAGTGGAAGATGATTAATGCAGTTGGGGTGGACCCAGCCAAAACGAAGGTGATCCGCGGTGATCTTCGCCGTTATAATGTGCATGTGTCTGTGGAAGATATTGGCAAAACTGCCTCTCGAAATCAAATTATCCAACAATCAATCAAGTTCCTCACCGATATCTTGAGAAACAGACCATATGGTGCTGGAAGACACCTGATATCTGTTTTAGCACGCACAGATGTCAAGATATTCTCTGATGTAATGGAAAGTATTTGTGACACTGTGTCGGAACTCTCAAAGTCAGTACAGGTACTGCAATACCATTCTGGAATGGAAACAGAAGAAAAACATCAAAATCTTACAAAATGGAACACGGGCCGCGACACAAATATTGATGTTGTCATGATCTGTACCTCCGCATTTGGAACCGGGGTTGACGCACCAGACGTTAGAAGTGTCACCGTCGCTGGCGCGACCCGTTCCCTGATTGAACTAAGCCAAGTGATGGGCCGGATTGGACGCGATGACAAACCAGGCAGGTGTCACGTTGTGTATAGTTCCAGTCAAATCATCCGATGCGGGTTGGGGGGTGGTGAAGCTGTTGCACTTGTGAACGATTTTGTGAAGTGGGCTGAAAACAGAATTGAGTGTCGACAGTCCGCACTCGACAAATACAATGGAAGCTCGGCCACCATCCGTTCCTGCAAGGAAGTGTCGAAGAAAGAAATTTCCGCCTGTGATGTTTGCAGGGCAGAGGTGTGGTTCAGCTCACCGTCCAACTCGAACAAACTTCCGAACCAGGAGAAGCAGGCAAAATTGACACTTCCCAGCCCATCGCCCTTCACCCGAAAAAGGGAAGGCACCACTGCTTTTCCAAGCAACATAACATCCACCCTCCGTCGACTTTCGAAAGAGGAAGAAGTCTCCACTGTTAACGATCTGCGTGATATTTCCAAACTTGTGAACGACCATTGCATTCCCTGCCTTCTTCGCATCGGACATGCTTGTAGTGGGACCTACATCAGGCTTCCGCGACACAAACATGGTAGACAATGCATGAAGAATCGGTGCCTTAAATGTTTGGGTGAAGGACACGATGCAGGTATGTGCTCGACCGTGCAAAGCTCTTGGAAGAATAAGTGTTTTGTTTGTGGTTTAAGGACCATCAACGGTTCTTTTGTCCACCTCGGAAATGGAACCATTGCCAACGAGTATGGGAACGTGAGCAATTGTCCTTACCGAAGTGTCACACAACTATGCCTTGGTGCTATGCAAGACACTCGTGTGCTCCACATCATACAACAGTACGACTCCGTGCCCACTGATCTCCAAAATGAAGGAATTGTCTCTTGGCTTTGCACGGACAACAGTACCCATCGCCCGGGTGTTTGTGTGGTTGCCCCTATCTTGGTTCGTTTTTTCAAAGTTTCAGAATTCTGTGGTTGATTTGATGTTTGATGTTATTTCCGTACATACATTTACTTCGCCTTGATATAATACTGTTTGAACTCCTGCAAATTTTCCGAAAAATGTATTTCCGCAAGGCACCGAAAGTACAAAGTACCTACGTCCGGAGTAAAAAGAATTAGAAACTGTAGTTCGTATAGATTGGCTTGGTGTGGAGGTAAGTATATGTAACCTATTGTAAAACACGTGTTTGTGTAGGTTCATAACGGGTTCCATCAACAACATGCACACCAATGACACAGGTGGACACAACCGGACATGTGAACACCCGGCACCACTGTTACAGCTGGAAGTTGGACCGTATTAGTCGTGGGACATAATCAAATTCGTGAACCGATTTCGTCAATGGACGCAATACACATAGTGAGGTTGTCTCACTTCACTCCATCCCGTAATTTCACCAGAGATTCTTCAACCCTAATTATAATCTCTGGGGCCGGGAGTACAAATCAGTCAAAAGGGGAATCCAGTATTATGAATCCGCTGCATCCACATTAGTTTCTGTAAACCACATTCACGGAAAAAACCGAGGGTTTGTCAATACCACTTCGGACCACGCTGCAAAAATGAAATATTTCTTTTTTCCGCAGCTACACAGTTTCTCCGCACTCACTTAAGTTGTGATCATTAACGTTCAAGGTCTGCGAAAAGGAGGTAAACTTTTTCTCCGCAGGAATGGTGAAAAGCACAGTAGAAAAGGAATCAACGTACCGAAGAACTGTAAGCAAAGTTATGGAACTTGCATTACACTAACACTTGGAAGTGGCGGTTGGTGTGAAGCAGCTGTTGCGGTGGTTTTTGGAGGGCGGGGCTGTGCGGTGATGGTCGAGGCACGGCAGCGGCCGCACTAGTTGTGGTGCCCGCAGCAGTCGTGGCTGAGGCGAGCGCAAAGGTTTCGGCGGCCGCAGGGGTTGCGGCGGGCGCACATGATGCGGCGGGCGCAGCAGTTGCGCCCGGCTCTGCATTTACTTGCGGTGGAACGGTTTCGGCGTGCGCAGCGGTTGTGGCGGGTGCAGCGGGTGCGACGGGCGAAGACGGCGCAGAGGGTAACGCTGGCGAGGTGTATGGAGAGGGGTTTGGTTTGTTGAAGGAGGGTACGGCGGTTGTACCGGTGAGGCGGGAGTGTTGAGGGGGGGGGGGAGTGGCGTTGGTCTCGGTTGTGGTATTTTGGTTGCTGGGCGTGGTGGGTGTCGAGGGGGAAGGTAGGGTGAGCTGCGGTTTCAAAAAGCGCTGCCGTGCATCTGTTTTGTACCTTTTCCCCGAAAAACTGTTTGATAATTTCGAGTTCCAGTAAAAATCATTACAGTCCCCCAACGGATGTGTTGCATATTTATATATTGTATGTTGGTTATTCGCTTTAATATTTTAATCCTTTTTTATGTTAGTGTCATGTAGCAGTGTATGAATTATATTTCATCTGAAAATATCGTGTTCATCATTAAATTTTCGGATACACTCTCGGCGCCACGTGTGCATCCCTGCCCATCATGACACGGCGCGGCTGTTTGCACCATATCTCGCTGTATTATTGGTGCCACTAGTGGTCAAGGTTGTGTGATTTGAAAAACTTGATTGTATAAAAATAAAAATGTTTCTATTTTTCTGCTTTCATGGTCATTGCTGGCTCGTAAGGGTAATGGTGGGGAAGGAAGAATCCCTGTCATCTGTGAAGCTTCCCCCTCCCGCATCCCCACCCTCCCGAATGCCCCTTTTCGCGACCATCGAAACAAATAAACTGCAACGGGAAGCTTGCTGCGTGCGGCCTGTTGCTGGGGCCTGCTGTGGTTTACGGGCACCGGTGGGTCTGCTGCGCGTGGCGGGCTTTGGGAATCCGCGCCGGGGGGCTGCTGTTGCTTCTGGTAGCGGGCGGTGGTTTGACTGGTGTAGGCGGCCGGTGGCGGGCGGCGTACCACCGGCGGATGGCGGCGGGCGGCGGACGGACTGCTACGGGCGTTGGGCGGCTTCTTTGGGACTGTACCCTTTTTGTCGTCAAACTTAGACGCCGTACGCCCAGTTTTTACTGGGGTCGTTTCCACCGTCACACGCCCGTCGTGGCCCCCACCGCCGCCACATGCCCGGCGCCGCACCTTCCCCGCCGCTTCATTTGGAGCGGCTCGCTCCGCAGTTATTCTCCCCAACCCGGTCGCTTCGCCGTTGCTCGCTCCGCCATGCCCTGCTCTTCCCACTTTACAGGGCGGCAACGAGCGGCAGCAGCACAGGACACAACGTGGCGCGACATCGCACTGTATCATGTGCTACCCGCGACGCCAGAAGGGGCGGCGCGCCGGTGATAACGTCGTCGGCGAGCACCGTGCTCACGGTGCACACGCCGACGCACCCCACGCTGCGCAGCAGAACTTCGAAATTGACCCCTCCCGTCCCATGGGAATGGGCGCGGGTTAAGGCGGGCGCAGATGGGCGCAGATGGGCGTGGGCGCGGCCTTTGGCGCTTTTTCGGGCGCGGGTGCAATCGCATGTAGTGCGCAGGCTCGTGTGCGAGTGCTGGCACCTGTGGGTTCTTGCGCGAGCGTGGGCGACAGAACGGTACATGCATCTACACGGGCGAAGGTTAGGAGAATACGAGCGCACGGGAGCCGGGACGGATGTATGTGCAGGAGTGTGCCCGGGAGCGCGCGTTTGGGTTTGGATGACGGCGCGAGCGCAGGCGAAGAAAGTGGAGCTGGTGCGTTGTTAAGATTGAGCGCGGGCGCCGGAGCCGGCGCGGCGGCGCGCGCGGGTGCCGGCGCGCGCTCCGGCACGGGCGTGGGTGCGGGCTTCGGCTCGGGCTTGGATGCGGGCGAGGGGCTGGGTTTAGGCGTGAGTGCGGGCTCGGACTTCGTTGTGAGCATGGGCGGTAGCATCGTCGTGGGGGTTGAAAGAAGCACCTTTCCCTGGTCTGGACTTCTGTGTCGTGTCTTAGTATATTTGCAGCGTCAGTTCTACGAATTTGGGGGTGTTTGAGGGGGGTTGTCGGTTCTACTTTTGCTGACG
>JAVCKV010496748.1:0-11645 GCA_032274145.1 Herpochondria borealis | reverse complement strand
GAAGTGTCAAGTCTTCAGGAGCGCGCTTGGTGCGTTGATCTCAAGCAGCACAGTGCACCATTCTGTTTCAGATTTGCAGCATTTGTTCAACGATATGCCTCCTATTGCTTGCTCACGGGCCATGGCACTGCTTACAGGCAAGCTGTTGGAATACAGTTTGAGGTTTGTACCGAAGAAAGTCGTCGTATCCCATGTTGCAGGCGTTGTTGCAGTCAACGGTACATATTCTCGCACCTCGGAGTTTCATGAGAGAGCGCCATGCTTCGCCATGGGTGGCAATTTGAACGGCGACCCTATCGAGTTCAAGCTGTACCTGAAGGCCAGAGAAGCCGACGGTGGAAATATGAAGTATGAATGGTTCATTTCCATTTGGAAAGGTACGAGACCCAGCGATGAAGACGAAGATTTGTACTATGCCCCCAGCGAGGAAACAACGTGGCTGCCACCAAGCAAAGGTTGGAAGCGATGTTCGTCTGGAGCTGGATCTGAAATGTCGCTGTGTTTCCACTTTGACGAGCTTCCCCCCGATTCTGATGTCTAATTGATAGTCGAATCAGTTATTCGTCTGCTCCTGCTACCTACCTACCGGCGTGTGCTGGTTTACGCTTGCGGCTTATTCTATAATTATTTTAAAAACAACAATGATACCTGACAAGTAGGACCAAACAAGGGCTGACATCAGTCGCATAGTTAGAGCGGCGACGATTTTATGAGAACATGGTGCGCACTTATTGCTATATAGTCTGGAAAATGCATTGCGTAAAGCCATCATGATCTACAATCACCAATATAATACTGTGGTTTGTATAATACTACCACTACTAATAGCTCTGAAGCACAAACAGCAGCACTGTGTTGTCCAGCGCGTGGTGAAGAAATAGGCACTGCAACAGCCGAAAGGGAGCTCAACAGTATATATCTCTGCTGGGGTGTCTGTGGAGCCTGATACTCTATATCGCAACTGATGGCGGATGACGAGAAGATCGCGGAGTTACTTCTTCCTTTAAGTTATTTCTTGCACCACGTGTGTGTGCGGTAATAGTCCGGTTACGTACAGTCGGCAGTTCGATACAATCAAGTAAAAAGTTGACCAACTCTATTTTTAAAAATAACTCGGTTGGCTGCTTTGTCTGTGCCATCAGCGACTGCTGACTCTCTCTTTTTTTAGGGTTCATTACTCTTTATACTGACTTTTTTATTGTTCCAGTGTCTTTTGGGCCTCCACCAAATCTCGTTCCAAATCGGACCACTTGTCCGAGTCTCGCGGTACATCTGCCAACTTGTTTTCCGCAGCCTCCATGACGCGTTGCAGGCTGGTGCGGGACGTGAGTTGAAACTGCGTCGCCTTGGCAGCCGCACCGACATAGGTACGAAAAAAGACCAAAGGCCGTCCATTGATCAACTTTGGGGCCGGAATGGGCAAGTCTCTGTCCAATTCATCCGACACGACATGGAAAAAGACCGCCTTGACTTTTTGTGGATATTCTCTCAACATGGTTTCACCCGCTTCTTGATCCAATTCTCCAGCATCACCGACATAGACGTATTGAAGAAGGCCTTCTTCTTGCAGCACGAGTTTTTCAAAATTGTGAAATTTACGCCGTCCCTTGTTGGTTTGGACAATCCATTCTGCCACACTGCCGTACAAGAATGGACCGAGTCCCCAATCGTCAATGCCCACCGCTTCGCCAGCAGACCGAAAGGCAACAGCGTGTCCGCTGGTGTCATCGTGGACAGCAAATGTCTAGCTACGAAGCCTAACCAGGTAATTGTGCATCTCGCACCACCACGAGCCCGTGCGTTGTACTCGAGTGGATGCCTGTCTACTGTCTGTCATGATTGCACAACACGGCTCAGCTCAAACTTCAGCCTCCCCGTCAGTAGTAAGCAGAATACGCGAAACAAACTGGAGTGAAACCGTCTGCTAGAACCGCTTGGGGGGGATGTTTGTAAACACAGCTGGGCTACAGTAATCTAGTAAGACTGATCTTGTGTGTTGGTGTGTGCATAGATAGCTACATCCGAATCAAACGTTGATGGAGTTACTCGATCGATCAACTACATGTATCAGAAATAGTTAGTCGCAGAAAGAGTTACTTTGCCGGACTCGCATCAACGCGTTCTGCCCCATAACTTCATTAAAACTCGCTGAGTTAGACAGTTCGCACACGATGCCAAGTCTGCCTTTCATCTAATCCACGGTTACAACGTTCCCATTTCTTTCTTCCGAATCTCCACGAAGAATTTTCTATCCGGAGGGGAAACTCCCAGACCTTGCTTCGTCATATCGATCCCTGGGGTGGTGCTGCCTTCTGCCACGCGAAGATCGAACTGTACCACGAGCATTGCCAAAAACATGCGCGTTTCGTAACTAACAAACTTGCGACCAGGACACAAGTGCGACCCACCTCCAAAACTCATAATGGGCGCATGTGGAAGCTGCTTGCCAGAGGCATACTTGTAGGTAGTCGTGTCAACATTCACGAAACGGTCAAACTGATAGAGCTTTACGTTTGCAAAAACAGCTGGGTCCATGTGGAGGACAGGCCAAAAGGACATTAGCTGCGTGTCTTTCTCGATGAAATAGTCACCGTTGGAGGGAGTGCTCAACACAAAGTCTTGTATGACCCTGCGGGCCGTCATGTTTCCGGTATAAAAGCGCAGCGTTTCAAGAAAAGCCGACTGCAAAAGCGTCATTTTGTCAAGGTCGTCAATACTAAAGGTCATGGAAGTGTTGGTTCCTTCTTCCTTGGTGCCATGCTGCTTTTCCTTCACAATACTCAAGACTTGATCTCGACACGCTTCGAAGGCTTGGGGGTGCTTCAACAATTGCAGCGTCGTCCAAAAAATAGCCGGTACCGAGTTTCCCAGCGATGCCCAAAAGAGGCCAAGATTGGCAACTTGCAACGATTCCTTGGACAAGTTAGACAACCCTGTTTTGCGAACCTGCATAAGGGGAGATGCTGTTTTCCAGAATTCATTGCTGCCCATGCATCTCTTAATGGTATCACGTGCCTCGAGCGAGGCGCGTACGAGAAAATTCGGTACCTTGTTGTACATGTTGAGCACACCTTGGTCAAACGTCGAAAAGAGTTGGACCATCTCATCCGTTGCAATGGATTCACTGAAAAAGGGAGTCGTCGTAGCCTTGAGAATAAGCGGTAGAATAAAATCAAACAGACTCACTTGTACCCAATCGTCACATGTATCACTAACTGCTGCTGCATGTCGGGCGAGCATTGGGGAGACCTGCTGCTGAAAGACGATTTGAACCTTTTGCAAAGCCACATCGAGTTCTTCACCCTTGAACAAGAATCTATGATATTGCGACAGTCCAGCCTTGAAAGTTTCTTTCGTAAATATTTCTTTCATAGAGGAATCGTCCGCTCCAAGTACACGAGCGATGAACTGGCGTTGGCTAGTCTCGCTGTCAAGCTTTTTGCTCAATGCAGGGCGGAACACTGTGGTCAAGAGTTCTGATTCCGCCAAAAAGATGCATTTATCACCCAGAATGGTAGCAGAAAACACGGGAGCGTCGTTCAGCTTTCTGCTGTACTTGCGAATGAAGCCGAGAATACCAAGACTGCCCATTTCGATAGCAGAGCCAACCCATGGCAGATAGCTAGTAACGTGGGTTGGTCGTCTCGCTGGATTTCCTTTGCTCCTTCCTCCTCGAGAGGACGTGCACCCATAGACCATCACAGCCAGTGTGGTGGTTCCCACAGCAACCAACGTTGCCAATGAAGGGTCGATCCATTCGAGAGGAAGATTCATTGTCATGGTTGTGGGTTCCGGATATCGCGTTTCCGTGTCGTAGAGTTCTCTAGACGCTGATACCTCCCAGCGCTAATCTCTATGTTGACATCCTAATGAAAAGCGAAAGAACGAGCGCTGGGAGGCGGAGCTAGCCACTCTGGTACGAGTATCGCAGCTACGAGTAGCACAGTGCAAACCCAAACGGACTTCACTCGGCTGGGTACATTGCTGAGCTTCGCAAAAGGAGGGGTGCATAGATACGAAAGGGCGCAGTTGAGGTGCAGAATATTAGCAAAGGCGAAAGGAAACCGGTTTGTCCAAAACCGCTTGTTGTGCTTATAGAAGGCACTTCACGATATCTTTCTGCTAAACACAGCATGGCTACGGTAGTGTAGAAAGATTGGTTTGTGTGGTGTGTGGTGTGTGGTGTGTGCATGGATATAACTGCATCGTAGGCAAATGTGGGTGAAGTTATTTTCAACTCTAGACTATTCCAAATATTCTGATACGCACTATAGAAGAGGCGCTGTCTCTAAATCTTAGATCCCAAAACCAAAGCATAAAGTGGCATAGCGCAACAGCCCAGCAAGATTAAGTGGAGAGTATAGATTTCAAGGTATTTAAGGATCTAGTAGGAGATTCCCAGGACCACAAGGTGTTCCAGGATCAATTGGATCCCCAGGTGTGGGTGGCGCTCAAGGCGATACTGGAACAGCTATGACACCATCTCCACAGGGAGCGCAAGGTGTTCAAGGCCTATCGGGACCAAAGTGCTGCAGGACCATCGGGACCAGCTGGTCCCGTGGGAGCCCAAGGTGAAGCGGGACCATTTGCACCGACAGGTTCGGAGGGAGTTCAAGGCAATATTGAACCACTTGGGTCGCTCGACGGTTTCGTCCGAGGAATGATCTTCCAGCCATCGACAGGCCGCGCCAAGGGTGCACCAAACAAACGAGGGGCCGTTATACTGTGGAAGCGATGTCTGAACTCAAACCTCATAAATCAGGAGAATGCCACATCTCCAATTGAGAATGGTGGCTGGTGCCAACCCGTCTGTTTCGACTGAGGACAGTGGACGGATAATGCAGAAAGATTTTGATTGTTGCATGAAAGTGCAACAGAAAATTCAGGAGATCGACGTTACACCTTTAGATCATTTTTTCAGAACAACGAGATTTGGGATCTTTCCATGATGCTCCATGCACGAATCATATCGGCAGAGCAAGCACGCCGTACAATGACCCCATTGTCGATGCTGCTATTTTATGCGAGTTGGTGCTATATTATCGCGGCTATATTCTCGCGCATACAAAGTAAGTCCATCAGCGCGCTATCTCCCACACATTTCATAGTATTCTTCCTCGTCCTCGTACGTCTTGCTCCCTCCTCTCCACACCGACTTTTTCGCCGACGAAATGCCCAAACGCTTCATTTCCTCCTCCAGCTCCGCCTTTCGAGATGGGCTATAGTCAATCGCACCCACCTTGCCCAACCACTTGAGCAAGGACGACGTGGGCCACTCATTGAGCGTTGCAGTAGATTCACCATCCACCACCAACCCCTCGAATCCAACGAGTCGATCCTTGGCTTGACCGTCGTAAAATACCATAAGCGTCGGCAAGGTTTGAATCTTTAGTTTGGTGCAGAAAAAGGGAGCTTTCTCGGCACTGAGGCGAAGAAACTTGCATTCCAAGTGCTGCGGGGCAATGCTTTTGAGATGAAAATCCATGACTTTGCACTTTTCAAACTCCTCGTGATAGAAATGCACGACAACCCAACTGTCCGTCGTGTTGCATTCCGGAAGAAAGTCATCTTGTGCAATCGTACGATATTCCCCATGACCCTTTGCCTTTTGAGCAGCAATCGTTTGGTGCTCTTGTTTGAGTTCCGCCAAGCGCTTTTCACGAATGGCCTCCAACGTTGGATCGGATTCCAAGTCGTCCAACCATTGCTCGTCATCATCAGATGCAGAATCTTCGTCTTCATCTTCCTCACGTTGTTGTTGCTTCGCGGCAACAATCTGTTTCAACTCATGTATTCTCTGCACTTCGTCGTGTCGTTCCTGTTGCGCTTGTGCCGCACGCGCTTGTTGGATTCGTTGCTGCTGGTGTTGAATCTGACGATAGGGTTCTCCAGTGGGGGCTCGATCCGGATCATCTCGCTCCTGTACTCCTCGTGCGTGCTTGTCTTTTAAATCCTCCATGGCAGTCGTGAGACGAGCATTGACGGATTCACTCAGAGCTTGATGATATTCCTTCTGTTCGTCGGGCTACATACAAGAGAATGGTGATTGGTTAGTCAATCAGTCAGTCCTCGAGCTTGTGTGCTTGCTCTGTTCTACAATACACTCTACTACTACTACGTACCAAACCAGCAAAGGGGTCAGCCATGGGCCCCAAGGGGTTGGCTGCCTGAAACTTGGCAGCCTTGGAAGTACCATTGGGAGCTTGCAACGACGCCATGGTTGGTGATGAATGAGCATTGGTGGGAGCTAGCGCATTGCTGCGCCACTATTTGGATGGTGCAGTAGTCGGTAAGGAGACAGAATTTGAATTTACGATATTTTGACCAATCATTCAGGGGTAGAAATTTGGATAACAACTTGGGGTTGGAGAAACCCGGAATATCAACTAGATTCTGTCAAAATGGGGTTTTGAGGCCCTCCATAGTAGCTGCAAACCCGGAGAACCACACAGATTTGTCCCATGTTGGGGTTGGTCCATTAGTTTGGTTTAGAAGGGTAAAAAGGGAAATCTCAGTCTTTGGAGCATTCCTTATAATGAAGTTCCCTCCTATTTGGCGGGGTTGGCGGTCATGTGAATCGTGAAAACCCGGAAAATCAGCTCTATTTGTGAATATCTGCACAACACAAGAATGGCATGCCAACGACAGACACTCTTCTCCAAAAACAGCTAGAAATACAGTATCCTTACTATTTATCCGATCGTGATCACATCAGCACATCAAAAGATCAATCACATCAACGCTCAGCATCATGCCATCACCAACCTCCACCAAGGAGATTGCAACGTCCACCATGAACCATCTCAAGAGGCTGATCAGCGGAAGCAGCCGCGACGAAGATGGTGAACCAAAACGTTACATTCTTTCGATTGAAAGAAAGAACACTCCATCTACAATCAATAGTAGTCTCGACGATGACGTTACGCGTGGATTTGCAGTTGTTCGAACGATTGACGAGTTGAGAGCCCTCGATGTCGAGTTGCGACACTACGTGACTTCCTCGGACGGCTTTCCCACCTTTGTGACACCCACTCAATCGATCCAGAATTTTCTGCAAAAAGTGATTGAAACAAACCAAGCAGTCAACTCCCCCGCACTGGCCAAATTTCTGTCGATTGCAGAGGGCCCCCCTAAAGAAGTCGAAGATTATACAGAACCCATGCTGGAATACGTCAAGTACTTGCTCCCCAACATTCAAACCCCCACGTACGAAGCACTGCCCCGGTTTGGTTCTCTGCAACGAAAAGTGGATACCTTTTTGCCAGGATGGTGGTTGGTGTGGTATCTAGAGGTGGATGATGCGCCTGTCGACTTTACCGTTTTTGCAACAGGGGCCGATGGTGAACTCGAACAAGTCCATCATGAAGTTGTGAGTCGTCAAGAGACAACAACAACAACAACTACTGATTCTTCTTCTACATCTGACCAACCTACTCCAACTGGCGCATCATCAGTCTCTGGTTCTTATCGAATCATGTCGGAACCCACGCGTGCCATGATTCAGTTAAAGGCGCAATCAGTGTTGCACGAACAGCGCATCTTTTTGGAATATGCCGCCATTCCTCATGATGCCTTTACTGCAGCGTGTGCGGCCGCCAATGAGGCCAACGCGGTGGCTCAGTTGCGACAAACAGCACCCATGTTGAGTCGTATTTTGGAGCATTCCGAACCAGTCACGATTGTTGTGCAAGAATACAACAAGGACGAGTGCAAGGAACAGCGACGACTGATGGCGAAGTTTGACGAATCAGCGAATGAATTGGACGATTCCACGTGCCTCAGTGTCGCACAACTCACAACATTGAGCGATCAAGTTGTTTCGTTGGAGCAATCCAATGCCGCCTTGCAGGAGGAACGCGACGTCTTGCAAAAGGAACTGCAACAGTCCCAAGCAAGCGTTGATGATTTGACGGAAAAGGTTCAACAAGCTGATTCGGAACGTCGTGTCTGGACTGTGGTGCGACAAGAATTGAATGCGGAATTGTCGCGCCTGTCGACGGGTTTGCAACAAGCGCGTTTGTATCAAGAAGCGTCAGTGTCTGAATTGCACGACCTGCGACAAGAGTTGCAAGAAAGCAAGGGACAAGTCAAGCTGATGGAATTGCTTGGTAATGGCGATCCCACTGGCGGTAGTAGTGGTCAAGTGGAGGAATTGGTGCAAGTGATTCGAAGGCTGGAACGTGATTTGCAAAGTGAAAAAGACAAGTCTGGAGAGTTTCAGAGTAAGTTGAGGTCGAATAGTGTGTCTACACGTGCTATATACTGCTGTTTTCGCTAACATCCGTGATCAGAATCCATTCAAGAGGTTGAAAAGTCAGCCGAGGCACGTGTGACTAAGGCTCAAGAGGAGGCGCATCAAGCCAAGGTGGAGCAACGAGCGTTAGAGAGCCAACTGCGTCAAATCAAGGGTAGTAGTCGCGCCACACCGCCTCGTATGCCAAAGAAACGAGTCTTTGGTTTGGACCCCGCGCTTGCGAATTTCAAGCACCCTGATCCTCGACTCGACGAACAGCTGTCAACCTTGAGAGATCGACACGCGAAACTGTGTACACTCATGAACCAGAATCCCAACGGCAATGCCAAGAATGCAGATATTGTGGCCATGTTGGAAAAAGCCATTCGAGATCTAGCGGCCAGAGGTAGTAGTAAGGCACGAGAGGAGGAATGAACGAACGAACTCAGATCTTTCCATGACATTTGTGTATGCATGCACCCTTGTCCTATTTTGGTCCCTTCTATCGTGGATCGACGACAGGAGTTTCTCTTTCAGAGAGAAGATGGCAAGAATAGAAACTCCATCGTAAGCGCCTCGTTGGACGGATGAGACGGTTGACGCTACAGTCCTATGCAATCAACTGGGCCAACGAACCTACCCAACAACCTTCCTCTTTTGGACAATAATATCGACGCGTATTCGACCGGCCAACAATCGGTCTTTCTCTGATGTGTGAATGTTATAAGTGCATCAGGTGATATGGCTGGTTGCCTTTCAGTGAGAAGGAGAACATGCCGTTGTCGGACTTGTGTTTATATGACGGTAGGGGTTCGTTTCTATGAATTATGCACCCACCTGGTTCTGTCCGGCGTGATTTCTTGAAGCAACTCCATTCAGAAGGGCTGCTGGCCTGGTAGTCCGCTCACACAAGCAAAAGTAAGGTTCTACAATTTACTTATATCTGTACTAACAAATGTTGCTACGTTAACTCACGCATCCTTTGCTCGTCCACCACTCAGTCAACATTGCTCCGTATTCTACAGTTGTCAATTTGAAACATGTAACGGAGACCGGTCCTGATGGTGCCAGTTGCAGGATTGCCACTGTGGACAGTCTTGAAACGGCTTTGAGATCAGTCAAAGAGTGTCCAGGACCCAGTGGGCTTTCTATTGTTGGGACACGACGAAGCTGATCTGATGTGACTCGTTGAGTGATGATGGTTTAGCATCGGAATATAGCAGGCTGCTTCGTCCAAGAAAGTCGCGATGGCCACGGTTTCATGATGATTATCAGTGTTCTTGGGGGAACTGACTTGGGGACGAAGGTCATTGGGGTGACGGAGCTGGTTGTTCTGACTAGCCACATGAGATTGACCGCCATTGTTTCCCTGTTCTTGAGGGAGGCGAAAGAAGTCATGGCAGTCCTTGTCAGTACCTTTGGATGGTGTAGCTCGCGACAAGTCGGGGCCCCGCATCTTCGTTTCTAAACGTTGAAAATCCCAAGATAAGGCGTTGTCGTGAAGCTCTGGAGGTGACTCCGTTACATTGTTGCCGCTTGGGTTCCACTTGCTTGAGTTGGGAGCTTCAGCACCGTCGTGGTGACGACCAGTTGAAGCTTTATTCGTTTGGGGGAACTCGATACTTTCAAACAGGCGGAAGATGTCTGGACCATCGATTCGCTGCTGCTTCTCGGAAGGATTTGCAGCATCGGTGACGGCCAGCAGAGGCCTGACGGGCGGCGCAGCGCTACCAGCCATCCTTTGGTGGCTGGAACCCACTCGAGAAGCACATTGAGCGTCAACGCGAAGCTCTTGCACTGACAGGTTGGCATATGTCTGGAAGTGAGGTTCTCGATGTAGGACTGGCAATAACCTGTTGCTGAGCGAAGGCATTGGGGGATGAGCGATGCGATGATTGCCAGTCTTCGATGGCAATCTAGCTCGAGTGCCAACGTGCTTCCTTGCCCAGATCTTGTACGCATCTCGAAGCTTCTGACTGACTTTGGCGTAACACTTTGAATCTGGGACCCAGCACCAGATGTTGGCATCACGTTTGTATGCCACTAGCTTGAGGAAACGACGGTTTTCAACTTTCATCGTCGTATTGAGAATCCTGTCAACGATGTCACGTTTTGTACTCGAAGTGCCGTCGTGATAGGCATTCTTGAATCTCTCAGCAAGTTCAGTAAGTCTTACGTTGCCAGGGTGATGATCGAGGTGTTTTCCTCGGCCACCAAGAACGTCTGAATCAGATGTGTGTATGACATTGCACTCTGGAAGCCAAACAACCACATGCCGATTTGCGAATTCTCTTGTCATAATAAGTACTTGCTGGTTGGTATATTGCGCGGTGCCAAGAGGGAGGTCGCTTGACCATGCAAGAGTTGGAGAACTGGAGAGATTTCTGGTAGACATCATTGTTGCAACGAGTTCTTACTGTGGAGCGTTTTCGTTTTGTGAGCCGAGTTCTTGCAAGACTAGCCGATTGGTAGACCAGACGCACCTGGAGTTTCGACTTTTAGCGTGTAGTATCATTCCACATGAAATGGACCAACTTGTTGGCCAATAGATGAGCTGCATCTCTAAGTAAAGCTACTGGGCAAGACACAGACTTGCATTCGAAGTCTGAGGCAGGTAGTAATTTCCGTTTCCGCCTATCTTTGCAGCACAGGGCTCTAAATGCAGGACCAGGCAGTCTTGGCTGGCCCTGATGAGTCGTGACATCTATGACTTTCTGACTGAGTGTGTGGTACATAAGAGTTCTTGCTTAGCGACGAGCTTTTCCCTTAGTTGGCAAGCCCGCCTTATGTAGCATACTATATTACGGGCGATGGTTGGCTGAGTAATGTGACTAAGACTCTGTCCTTATTTTGTCCGACATTCTCTAATGGGTTGAGGTGCCAGAGTTTAAGGTGTCGTTGGTGCAGCTTGGCATTTAGAAGGAGGTATGTGCAACATGAGACCCAAGACTAGTTCGGTCTTGGGCAGTCGCTGCTGGGTGTCTTGGTGTCGATCCCACCAAGACTATTCCAAGTGGTTCCAACTAAATATTTCGCTTCGAGCGACTGGCAAAGTCAATGTAGTCTAATATTCTCAACAGTGACTTCGGCTCAACCGTCGCTAGCGACAGCACAGTGCATTGTTGAGTTATTCTTGAACACGAGGAGTCTTGCCAACTTTGATGGTAGCGCATGAGCCATTTGTTGGTACCCTGACGAATTGCTGCTCACTCTGGATAATGATGGCGGCACTTTTGCAAAAGCTAGTGACATCAGCCGCAACGAATCAACCTATACGCATCAAATATAGCTACACGTGTAGCTATAGCAACGCGCTAGATGGTCATCTATAGAGTGGAAGCGAGTGGACGTGCACAGCAGAACACTCTTCATGCACACTACATAATCCATCCTGGATTCGCAATGTCAAGGC
>JAVCKV010496637.1:0-11648 GCA_032274145.1 Herpochondria borealis | reverse complement strand
ACGAGGCCAATGGGTGGCTGTGATGAAAGTTTAGTTCTATGATGAAGGATTCCCTATTCTTAATTCCTTCCCATAATGTATATGAACGAGGTAGCTACTGTAGACTCTAGAGTTACATATACTTCGAGCACGTACAGTAGTAAGTACGAATTTGTCTAGTAGTGGCATCACCCGCACACCTGTTGCAACCATACCCCTTCTGCGGTTGAATCGTCTCGGGCGCTCTCGTTCCATACTGTAGATGGACTACATGTAGGTAGTTTCTCGCCAGCTAGATTATTGTCTGCCACGTTGTTTGTCGCGCGCTATTAGCTTCATTAGAATGTCTTTCCATGTACGTTAAGCATTGATAGGAGTGAGCAAAGATTCGTTCGATGGTGTTGTTCGGCGTTTTGCACCCTTGAGGTTCCGACTTGAGATGATGATGATGTACAGTAGCCATGTAAGGTACTGATGTCAGCAAAACATGTATGACGGTGATGTTCGGCGTTTCGTACCGACCGACAGCCTTGCATGAGGTTCCGAAAGTGCAACATTTATACTCCGAGGGTTCCACTTGCAAGGATGTGCATGTCACATGTTCCACACAACAAGCTGCAGAACGGATGCAATTGCATGCAATTTGCAATACTGTACGCGCTTCTTCCTTGCATGTACTTGTTGCCGTAGTGACATGTCAAGGGTAGGAGGAAACAGCTGAGGAAAGTACTACGCAAGGCTACCAGAAGCGGGCTTGTGTTCCTTTGGGCTGATGCTTGGCCCGAACAATATGTCCGCTACAGCTTGTATCACAAATCCCAATCCCGATACGAGTAGAAAGTGTTTTCCTTGTTGCACAGGCTAGTACTTACTGGTTGCTATAAAGGCAATCGAACTTGTTGCTGGTTCGTGGAGCTGTTCGAAAGTGTGACTTGCTCTCCTTCAAGCGGTGTGCTGATCTAACGCACGTCGAAGACAAAGACCGGACACGCCCTATAATTCTGTGCCAGTGTGCTATGATGCGATTATCCTCTCAGCGATGAAGGTGCGTACATTCTATTTTGCACATACACGAGTCGTCGCGGATTCGACGTTTGTCGCGGATTGTCTTTTTCACGATTTTCTTTCATAACCAAGTACGAAGCGACACTCACGATCACCCAGTTCGTCCCTGGTCGCGCCCACTCAAGCTGGATATTAGACCTGGATAGTATTGTCTAGAGGGTCCGTCGTACATGTATGGATCTGTCGAAGGAATTTTTGAAAACCATCACTTGACCCCGTTCCCGAATGTAATCCGCGGACTCCTGACGACAACCCGCGGAGTCTCGTTCCAGCAACACTTCTCCAGTGATATGCAGTGGCAATATTGAAACTGTAGAAGAGATACATCTTAGTACTGTTTGATTATTAGAATCACAGCCACACGAAAGTATAATACTAGCTACAATAGCTAACACAAACTACTACCTTCTTCACAGAAGGAAGCAGCACTGGCCGTTGGTGCTTATGTTCGCTGCTGGTTCTCATGTGGAACTTCGTGCATTCTCGATCCGTTTCCCGTGTTGTGCGGTGGCCGATTTGTCTAATCTCTTGTGGTGGTGTTTGAGTGAATCCAGTGAGCGCAATGAGAGAACATCACCTTCTTCCTCTTCAGTGTTCGTCGTCGCACAGGTGGAATACTCTGTTGCTTCTTCTTCTAGTGCATGGATCATTTCAATCAAGTCAATGAACATAAGGTACTTAGTGGTGTCCATTTCGCAGGGAAACGCCAGAGGAGCTGGATCTACGTTGGGAGGTGTCTCTTCTTGTCGGAGCCTGCTTTTGCTGTTGGCACGATCTTCTTCGTGTTGGTGCTCACCAGAAAGGCAGAAGACGTGTTTCTCCTTGTCCGGTCTCTCCTCTTGATCAATATCATCGCTCTCCAGTCGAGGAAGTGGAAAAGAGGCTGTATTAAGTGCCAAATTCTCCATTATGATGTTGTTGGTGTTGTTGGTGTTGGTGGTGGCTGCATCCTGTTCCTGGCAAGAAGGCATATGTGGTCGAGCATCTGGTGTAGGTTCCTTCTTCTTCTTGTCTTTGAGACTCACCCTAACATTCTGTGTCGGTGAAGACGTGGTGTGACCGGCGAATTGAGTTCCGGTGCTGTTGACAGCAGTATCAGCAGAGTCGAAGTGACAAGGAGGCTGACGGTGGTCTTGAAGTTTGATCATGGCGAGGCGACTGGTAACTGTTCTTTTTCTGTGCCGAGAACGAATGGTGTTAGGATAATTTTGGACTACAAGACAGAAGTATCAGTTTGGAGATTCACTTCGCTTCACCTACAAGCTTGTGGCTGGGGTGTAACCAGAGTTGCTATACCCTGCATTCGGTAGGTGCAACTTGCATTTTTGTGAGAGTTCACAGAACCCACACACCAAAATGTCTTCTGCGACATCTTGACATCACTGACGGATAAGGCGACAGCTTCGCGAACAGGAAGGGACAATATCTGTCGGCCATATGTACTGTCAGGAGTAGTCTTACAACATCAGTCCTTATATATCTTATATGCCCTACAGAAACTTGTATTGATTGGACCACCTCATGAATAGAATCATCTGCAATTTCCGATGGTAGTCATTTAGAACGTTCACAGGCATCTGAAACGGATAATCAATATAAACTAAGACTTCCAGGGCTATATCCGCTCCTTGTCGTGGCATCCCAGAAGCACATATCGGTTACGTTCAATACACGTGTGGTACGTGGAAAGGTACTTTGGAGTCTTGGCGTTGTCTATTCATTTAGTCTGTTCAATCCATTTGGCGTTCTCTGGCATCTGTCGCAAAACAAAAGAGTTCGGATGGATTTGCCTAATCATCGAGCAAGTTAGACTAATAGGTGAGAGCTTTCCACCTTACGATACAGCAAGGATCGAGATTTGCGATGCTCTTGAGTCGGTTCCGGCAGGATTTGATTGGACAAGACTCCCTTGGCGTTACTGCAAAACTAGGCTTCTCACAGAATGCGGCTCCTATTCTCTACTTATCGCACCAAGAAGGAGAACCATTAAATCGTACCTCCATTGTGACTGTCACATTGTCGCATATATGCCGATGTACTCCCTTGCTGCTTTGGAACTTTCCAGGAACACGTACGAAGCTCAATAATCCCTGTTTGATCTCTTTTCTAGGTGTGTAGATGTGTACTAGTTCTTCCGGAATCCTGCACGGGCAGCAATTTCAATCTACTTATTGGATCATAAACACTTCTGAGTCAGTACTACCAATTCCCGCCCTTTCAACTTGAAAGGCCACCCCCATCTTTTGGCCGACAGGGGAGTATTTTCTGCTACCCTACTCGAACTAATTTTGCCTTGAATCGAATCCACATAATCCAATATTGTGCGAGCGTGGCGGGGCATACTAATAAGAAGCCAAAAGAGTCATCAATACATTGGGCCTTTCTCAGGTCCTCCTCAACAATAGAGATGATGCATGATGGCATGGACGTTGCTCCTGTCCAGCTAGCTAGTCTGCGATGCCACCCAAAACTATCCCACATACCATCGTCGGCACCATGAACATCACCGACTCCACCAAGAACTTACCAAATGCTACGCCAAGTGCTACGCCGTGGACTTCGCCGAGTATGAGGAGATAGGGCTGAACTAGTATGCCATTATGTGGCACTCTTGCCCATGGCTCCTGCAGCGTGAGTTCGTTGAGGAGTTGGCTGGGTCATGTTTGGCTTTTAGGGCTTCGGTGAACTTAGATTAGGTTACTCAACTGCTGGACTGGACTGGAAAGCTCGAGGCTGGAAGTGAATATTTACAGATAGATCGTACGCAACAAACAGAGAGGAAACATGCTAACCCGCTTCCCACAATTTCATGACACCTTTGAGGTCGTCTCGCCTCCTCCTGGTTGAGTTGCGTGCTGACCGTGTGCTGTGGGGGGTCTGCCTCAGTCTTTTTGCCTTCGGGGATTGGCTACTAGGCTGTCGCTCTGGGATGGAATGCCCAAGGTGCATTTTTACAGCATTCTGGGAGGTGCCCATACATGTAGTCTCTGTTGAGTTGAGAGTCATCATGGTGAGAAAAATATTCAGATGGAGCACCGCATTTATCAATTGTGGTCGGACAAGAACCCCTCTCTCTAGAGTTTCCACTAAACACACCTATACACACTACTTGAATCAGTGTGCGATGTCATTACGTTTGAGCAAGCCCACTTTGCCATTGCTCTCCCTGAGACTACATGTACTGTCCTGGATAGTAGATCACTGGAGGAATTCGAACCTACGTGGCAGGACAGTTAGAAAACATGGCTTCAAGGTCATGGGTTCGAATTATTTCGAGCAATTTGATTATGTTCTCTCTAATAGTAGAAGCTTGTACAATATCGTGAGCAGGTTTGTCATCTGACAACCCATCCAAAATCAAATCGTGTATAGTGGAAGGGCAAAGTCATACTGCTCCACCATAATGCCCTTGTGCGGGATTGCAAGTCATCAACCGCATGTCACCATGGACCAATCCTTTTTTGGTCAGTACAACAAGGCGTCCAGCTTTGCGCTAGGATAACCCGGTGTGAGCGCCAGTGACTGACACCATGTAGAGCCCTTGAGCCCGAAAGCGCTCCAGGATGTGTTTCGATAGCGCACAGAGAGAAACTACATAGTTCTTCTCACTCTACGTCATTCAATTTCTCATCCTACACTTGCCAATTCTGACAAGCTTCTTGGTGATCGATTGTGGTCGCTGACATGATGCAGCAATACTAAGTACTATATTTACGTAGAACTCAATCTAGAGAGTACACTACAGAACACTACAGACTGTAGACTCTAGAGTCTGTAGTCTACAGAGTCTACCAGTATAGACTACTAGCCCTAGCTACAGAGTAGACTACGAGGCTGTAGACTACGAGTCAGTCTACAGCAAACTTGTGAAACTTCTTAGGCTACGAGACTATAGACGACGGAATTGTGAGACTGGCTCGTAGTCCACCAGTCTCGTAGACTGCAGACTTGCGCGACTCACAGTAGTCTACGAGTAGTGTAGTCTACGAGTCTCTAGAGAGTCCGCAGTCTGTAGTCTACAGAGTCTACCAGCCTATAGATTACTAGAGTAGACTACGAGACTGTAGACTGCGGAATTGCGAGACTCACTCGTAGTTCACGAGTCTCGTAGACTACAGACTTGCGTGACTCATAGTGCAGTCTACGAGTCTCTAGAGAGAGTCCACAGAGTCTACCCAGTCTATAGACTGCTAGCTAGACTACGAGTCTGTAGATACTGCAAGTCTGTAGTCTACAGCAAAATTCGTGAAACTTGTTATTCTACAAGACTTGCGAGACTTGTAGTCCACGAGTCTCGTCTAGACTGACTTGCGCGACTCGTAGTCTACGGGTCTGTAGTCTACAGACTCGCAAGACTCGTAGTCTACAAGAGTCTCGTCTAGACTACTGACTTGCACGACTCGTAGTCTATGGGTCTGTAGTCTACAGACTTGCAAGACTCGTAGTTTACAAGAGTCTCGTCTAGACTACTGACTTGCACGACTCGTAGTCTATGGGTCTGTAGTCTACAGACTTGCAAGACTTGTAGTTTACAAGAGTCTCGTCTAGACTACTGACTTGCACGACTCATAGTCTACCGGTCTGTAGTCTACAGACTCGCAAGACTGGTAGTCTACAAGTCTGTAGTTCTACAGACTCACGAGACTCCTAGTAGTCTACAAGTCCGTAGTTCTACAGACTCACGAGACTCGTAGCATTAGTATGCCTTTTGAGTGCAGAGCCTGCCAGGCTGTGTGCACTAACTACAATACTACTTGCTCATTGTACACGTAGTCACCTTTATTGGTTTGTGTGGAGCATGCACACTGCATGTTCAGTACTGCGTATGAAGGGTCTGGCTGGCTGGTTGGCTGGCTGCTGACTAATGGAGCTCATCGTTTGTTGTTGTTGCAAATTGTGAGTGTAGTTTGGCTGGTTGTATTCTTGGTTGGAATATGGCAGTTCAACGCACGAATTCATGTGGAAAGTAGTATTTTCTGCCGAAAAATTGAACTCTGGGTGCTACAAATGGTAGTATTCTATATTATACTCTACAACACGCAAAGCTAGTGTTTCATACCCTTTTTAACAGGAGTATGGCCTGGTAGATCCACGTAGAGGACTACCAGGAAACACTACAACGGTTGTATTTTAATGACAACATGGCTGTATGGAACAACACAGACAGCTCCTCACCAAGCGGTCTCAAGTACTCCGCGTCCATCGTTAAGGCCACGAAACGTGCGAGACAACCTCAGAGAGGCATACTAGTGGATCATATTGGAGTATTCGGAATGGAAGGCATGGGCAAAGTGTGATCAATGTACAGTTGTAGGGCATGCATCCTGCAATGGACCTCATATCAATTCCTTCTAGGATCATTAAAGAGGGGTGATGACAACATTTTGTCGGCTGAAGCGCCCTGGTTGCTTATCTTCGTGTACCTTACTCTCAGATATTGGGCTGGTAGACCTAGTTTTTCAGCCCTCCTCGGTCTGCCAGCCAGCGTGTGAATAGCGTCACAATCTCCAAGACACAGACCGCAACCGTCAACTTGAAGACGTTCTCCAGTACCTGCTAGGTGGAACCTGACTCCCACTCCATTTGTCGGCTGCACAGGAAGATTTATTCCACTTTTCCAAGAATGTGTCTCATTTGTGTAGAGATGGGTTCGCAAAGATATTTTTGCATTCACGAGCCCGCAATAAGAAAATGTATCTTCTTCCCCGTTGTGGACCCGTACATGCCACCATCACCAGACACGGCTGCCCCCATCACCTTGCAGAGGTTGTTCTGGTTTGCTGACAGTCATGACGCGCTATTCTGCATGTTTCCGCTGGCTGGCTATGCTGTGCATTGCCCAGCGCAGTATGCTGGGGGTCTCTGGCCAAACCCCGGATTGCCCACTTGTCCCATCTTGCTGCGAAGAAGATTGCTGTGATCCGGGAACTACATGGGTCAGACCTTTCTGTGTTACAGATCCTTCCTCGCCAGGATTTTCAGGAGCGTACTCCCCAGAATACGAATTTGGATGTGTTCCCCGTGAGTGTTGTGAAGAGGACTGCTGCGGCGAAGGGACAGATTTTGATGCCACCCTCGGGTGCTGCGTTCCAGGCTCCCCATCTAATCCACCTACGGAATCCCCTTTCCCAACTCCTGCACCATCCGCTGCGGCTACTGATCCTCCTACCGACTCCCCCTTCCCGACTCCCGCACCATCGTCAGGCCCACAACTGGAACCGATGCTCAAGATAGGCGGTTAATAATATCCCTCCGTTCGCTCCGTCAACTACGCCAACACTCTGATCTCAGACAGGAAGGCGATCGTTTCTTGTTCCCAAAGAACGATATAGGTCACGATGCGATCATTCTGCGTTCGAGCTCGGCGGGTTGTGTGCAACTACTATTTCGTATTGTGAGTAATAGGTAAAAGAGTACTGAGTAGAAATTCATCTGATATGCTTCTCAGTGCATCTTCGACCGAGCTGCAAACCGCTGCACCTGTAACAACTGTGAGGTTTTCAACCAAGGGACCCTGTGACTACTTGCGAACCAAAACCCCCTCGTTGCCTGACCCAATACGTTTGCCAAGAATAGTGCAGGTGTTGGTATCACCCACAAAGTCAGGGAGCGCTAGAAAAGTCAGGAAAGTGGTGACGTCAAGATTCTTAACACAGGCTAGATCCATGCTTCGTATCCCCATCCATCACATGCCCACTAAGACCATAATAGGTAAACATAGTAAGCAACGTAGCATTATGTTCTCGTGGAGTCTTGCCGGGCCCCGTGGTGGGTTGTCTATCGTACCGTCGTGTGCTGTTCCAGCCCCGTAGCGGCGACTAATAACACGAAAACTGCATAATTGAGTCTTGTCGCCTCGTCCAATCGTGGGGTCGCACTGCACAGCACGTTTTCTACTGTGATCACGTCGAATTGCAGTCACAAAATAACATCGAACGACCACACCATCAACAATCGCCATCATAGCTTTCTGAAACTTAATGAAAATCCCCGACATGGTAGGCTTGCCTCTCTCGCGAAACACCAAAGCCACAGCACAGGGTGCTCAGCAGCCTCTAAAATGCCCTACTATCCAGTACAAGAGAGCAACACTGCAAAAGAATAAGGCTAAGGAGAAGCAAGAGCTTTCTGTCCAAGAGACGGCTTGCAGCCTCCCTGATACACAATCAGCCCCCCTCGATTCCAACAAAAACAAGACGAAAGCTGCTCATTTTGGAAACGTGACAGTTCGATACTATGAACAAACACTGGGGGACCACCCTGACTGCGAGATCGGTGCCCCGATATCACTGGATTGGGCATACGACAATGTACACGACGAGGTTCCACTGGACGAATACGAGCGATCAAGAGCATGCTCTCGCAGACCCGCAACTCGACTGCGGTTTTCTCTCGTGGCAAAAGTTGCACTGTTGATGGATTGTGGAGTATCAGAAGGCGAAATGAAGCGTGCGGTTCGAGCTTCCAAGAAAGCCCAGAAGCAGCGTGGACGATCCAACAACAGCATTTCCTTTTTTGGACGATCCCAGAGAGTCTAATTTGGACAGGCGAAAAGGCGCGACCAAGTAGAGGATTGTATAATTGTTTAGAGCCGTACATTTTTGAGAACCCTCCTCTCCAGAATGCACGGAGTTGCAGTCATTACAGAGATCCCACTGCAGGATCGATCTCGTCAATTGCAAACCGAGCGACATCAACGCGGAATAGATAGCCTTCCCTTTATTGGCACACGTATCTTAATCTTGGTCACCCCTCCTCATAGTCCCAGGGTTCGTCTACCCTTGGTCACTCTTCGTCCAGATGTTTTGCCGTGAGGCCACCACCGCGCACTATACTGCTAGACTACTGGATTCACAGCCAAGAAGACACAGACAGACCGGACGCTGCTCGAGCTACTCGTACTTCGTACACGAAAGACAGTTTGTCTTGGAGTTCTGGGTTAGCTGGCAGATAGACCGCTGCTATTTTGTCTATGCTTAGATAGCCCTGCGATGTCATACTATTCTTATCGCAACAAGATCTCCCAGGCACACCCGTACCCGTCCAGCTGGCGATGGTTCTTGGAAGGTGCTGGCATGATTATATGTATTGAAAGGAGACAAAGCAACGAATGATCAATTTGACTGATCCGAGTTTGGAACACAACAGCGCAACAGTAGTGCCTTCTCCATGTCACATGTCACGTCACAGCGAAAGGTGTGGGACCAGCTTGAACTCCATCTTCACAAGGAATGACCCAAGAGTGTGGTTCATAGTTCTTCCTGACCCTTGGCGTAAACACCAACTTGCGAGATGCTCAAAGCCCCAACGAGTTTGCTGCAGACCAAGGTTCTGCTGGTTGCCCTCTTGGCGGCAACAGCGCTTGCCTCTGCTTTCTTTGTTGATACTTTCATGTATTCAGGGCTGCCCTACTATGTCTGCAATGGTTTTCTAATCACCGAATGCACCGTTGTTGGTGCTGCGCTCTTCTTTGATACCTTCGCCTCGCCCTTTTATCAGTACAAGATTCGAAAGGATCACGTTGCCTCGGATGAACTGGTGGTGCGCAGCATCTGGGAACGCATCTACAAGTACCGCACCGAATGGATCACTTACGCCGCTACGTGGCTCTTGTCGCGCATGAGTTTTGAGCACCAAGCATATCCTGGCATTGCAACTAGCGCATTGCAAGTGGCGAGTCTTTGTGTGTTGTTAGACTTTTACGTCTACTTGGCTCACATGTGGATGCACTCCTCGCGTCAAGGACACCTTTGCCACAAGAAACACCACTCCTTTCGATATGTGAATTGCTGGTTCGTAGACCACGAATCTCAGTTGGAGTCTTTTATCATTGCAGTTGGGAAGCATGGGGCACTTGCCGTATTTTCGCCTCATCCTCAGACGGCTCTCGAGTACCTGTTCGTCACCAAACTCTGGAACGTTGTAGCGCATTGTGGATACAATCTTCCACTATTTCATTTTGTGGACAAGTACATGCCATTCATGGGGACACCCAATCGTCATGAGCAACACCACTATCACGGTGAAGCCAATTTGTCCATCTTTACAACCATATTTGATTACTTTGGTCAAACTCTGGTTTGGACGGACAAGGCAGCCATGGAATGGAGACGTCATCGGCGCCTCCAGAAACGAGGCGACGGGGAAGCGTTCGCCGCCACCTGGAAAGTGGATCCAGCCGCGTCCGCTGCATCCAAGATCATCTGATCGCACGGGATGCGTCTGCCGTGCCCTTATCGACGTTGTCATGAACCGGTGAGTTCCAAGCGAAAGACATGGACATAGATATTGGTGTTGTTTAGTATAGGTTCTTCGAGTAAAGTAGACGAACCCATGTCTAGCCTTTAAGAACAAAGCCTATTTGCCACAGATTGTTACCCTTTGCGTTGGGGATTTGACTTCAACTTGTTCACCAATTCTTTAGTGTGAAGTTTCCAGACCTGTTCTTGATAACTGACCACCTATAGCCAGCCTCTTCAAGACTCTTCTTTCAACAGCCTATCACTGCTCATTCCAATGTCTAGCGGAAGGCTCTGTACTTGGGCAAGAACCCCATATCTTTGGTACGATTCTCAATAGTTGCTGCGATATTTCGGAAGGGTGTTCTTCCAATCCGCGTTGTAGTAGCCGGTCGAACAACTGTGACATGATCTCCTTGACTCTACTTTTAATGTAAGCTGCTCAAGAGGTTTCTTTCAACGATCCACAGTTGTTCATTTCATTGTCGGGAGGAAAGGTCTTGTATTTGGGCAAGGAATCTTCGACGTCTCGGGCACGATTCTCATAATTGCTGTGATATTTGGGGAGGTACTCTTCTGGCAACTTTTGATGGACCGAATCCTCTCCTCCAATGTGAAATGTGGGAGGAAACAGAGCTACGAAGGACTTTGTCGTTGTTTCGTCTGGCGTTTGATATACCTGCGTCATGCACTCGGAGCATCGCGCGTGTCTCGTGCTGCCTAGCCCCTTCGTAACAACAACCTTGTCGGAACCGCGTAGGTACTCCAAGATGGGCAGCACACCACCAGAAGCAGTTGACTCCACGCCTAGAATGTGAACAGGAGACGCTGATGCTGCCCAGGAACACGCACGACAGTGACACAATTCACTGAATTGAATCTGCCCCCGAACACGAAATTCCACCGCACCGCATAGGCACCGACCAGTTTGGTCAATCTCTTGCTTTGTCGTCATGGCTATTATCAAGGACGTTGCGAGCAGTTGCAGGAATGGAGGGAAACATATCATCTCTTGCAGAATGAATGAAAGGGCTCAACGCGATCCATCAGTCGATGACACGCGGAATGTGGAATCAAAATCAAATTCTTCGTACTTGTGGTACGTACTAACTACGTATTGAGTATGTAGAAACGACCTGCCGCCGCGACAGATCTGTTAGCACACTATCAGCTATACCTCATCTTTCTCCAGATTTGTCACAAGTAAACGATACTGTACAAAGATCTACAACCCAGAAGAAGCATCAAGATGTAGCTCGCAGTTCCACCAAACAAACCATCCGTCGTTAATTTTCCATCTGCACAGTACAGCTGGTTGTCCACGCCCCAGTTCTTGATCAGGCACCATTGCATCACGACCTGTTC
>JAVCKV010496636.1:0-36892 GCA_032274145.1 Herpochondria borealis | reverse complement strand
GGGATTTCGCTGAGGGTTCTGCATGTTACACGGCTTTTTGAAACTGAGGTTGTGAAGGAGTAAGTGATGAGGGGTAGTAGACACAGGAGGCCCCCTGCGGCTTTGATGCCCATTGTCTTCATGGTTGCTAAGCTTTCAACAAACGGATGTGACGATTGTAATGTTGATGGATTCGGAAAATTCAAATTTTGGTCAAAATGTGTGATTTGGTGGCCAGAAAGAGGTTCGAAAGTGGCAGTGGGGTATGGGTCACATCCGTTCCCGATGAGCGACTCACCAAAACCTAGACTACAGGATCTGGCCACCCAGCAACCCCACCCGTTGCACCCTACTAGCTTGGAAGGTCTCGTCAACATTGCGCCTGCAGTATCTGGCTCTACACACATTGCAGGAAACTACGCTGACTACTGTGTCCTTCTTCGGCTTGCCCACCTTCCAGTAGTACACCATCTCGTTACAGTAGCTACCTGCGACTGACTTGGAACACTCAGTGGGCTTTCAAAAAGTTACAATGAAGACCATGAACATGATATTACTACTCAGTGTGATTTCGCTCCTTTCATTCACCCCTGCTTTTGTGGTGGGCTTCCAGCTGCAGCGGCGGCCTCCCATGTTGGTTCGTGCCGTCAGGAATGATCCGTCGCGTTCGACTACATTGAATGGGTTTGACAGAGAAGACTTAGACCAACTCACAACTATTGCAGAGAGCGCTTTACAGAAGAGAACTCCACCTCTCGAGGAAAGACTTGGGATGATGGTACCGACAAACTGACCAACAGAATTCGGATTGAGCGTGTCATTGTACCAGCTCCGAATAACGCAAACGGCCTCGGGGATGGTATTTAAAACGGAGTCGCATACTACATCCATCGGTTCTAGCAGATCTGCTATGAACAGGGGATCGTCTGCCAGAAGTGCCCATTAGTTTTGAGAAGACCTTTACTTTTAGGCCGGTTGGAAAAAGGAGCTTGCTTCCTAGTGCAGCCTGGATTCAGATAAAAATGTAATTGAGAACAAAAGCAAGAGTCAGTATCTAGAAACCCAGCAACCCCACCCGTCGGACCCTACTAGCATACAGCTTGAAAGTTCTCGTCAACTGCGCGCCTGAAGCAAATAGTTCTACATTACAGGAAACTACGCTGACTGCTGTGTCCTTCTTCGTCTTGCTCCTGACCTACCTTCCAGTAGCACACCATCTCCTTACCTGCTCGACTTGGGACACTCAGTGGGCTTTCAAATGGTTCTCCATCCATGACAATACCGTGAGCCTCCAACACGTCGACGTAGTCCTGTACCGAGATGGGATACGGTGGTCCTTGCGTACGATCTGCGTCGTCTGGAAGAATGGGAAACATGATTGTCAACAGGCGACCGCCCTGTGGATTGAGGAGCCGGGCGGTTCGTTCACCCCATTTGGGACGCAACTCTGGAGGAAGTGCCACAAAGAAGGTGTAATCAAAGATGAAGTCAAACTTGGTCGGACATGACGACGACGCTCCACCAGTAGTCTTGGAAGAACAGAAGATTGTCTCCCATTTGCTCGAGTCCTCAAAGAAGTCACCGCACGTGAGTGCAACTCTAGTTGACGCCGATTCTTTCTTGGAGATGATACGCTCCGCACTTTTGAGAGCCTGTGGAGAGACGTCAAGACCCACAACGACCGATTCTTCTTCTGCTTGAGGCACCAGCATGGAATCGTGGTGATCCACGAGGGACAGCAAATCATAGCCTGAGCCACATCCAGGAACAAGGGACCTCAATCTCGACTTCTTTTGCCTGCTGGCTCGCATTTTTTGGAGCTCTTGAATCAATAGAGGCGTCGGTTTCCCTAGATCCCAAGGAGTCATGCCATCCTTCCATAAGTCGTCCCAGGATGACTCTTGACTGCCCAGTCTTGTGCGGACCTCTTGCACAGCGTCCATCAACGAAGTTCCCTTTGTGGTGGAAAGCATTCTGACATGGCTCGGTGTGCCATTTAGTGACATCAATCGGTTGACAAGCATAATGCTAGTGTTCTGCGCCTGTCGTGCAAATTGTGAGCGGGAACTTCTTTGTGACGTCACCTGGCTTATGTCAGTTCGCTTCTTACCAGCTGGTGTGGGATAGGCAGACAGACCTTGAAGTATTCCCTTGTTCCTCACGAAGATAAAAACTTTGAATATCCTCGATAGAGACTGTCACTTTTGTGGATCTTTCGGTGAGTTGAAACGATTGAGATGTTATCAAATTCGCTGCCGCCACTGAAAAGGTGGATGGCAGGTCTGTGTTGTTTGACGATCTTTGTTTCCGATTCGAGAGCTTGAGAGCTCAATGACTGCAGTTGCTGATAAAACAAAAGAACAAAAAAAGAGCCATCAATCAAATCGTATCCTTGCTGCAGTACATTTGTACGGGGCCCTCTGGTACTGTACAGATCCTACAGCGTTCCAAGATTGTGAGAGCACGGTTTTCAGTCAATTCTTAGGAGTGTCGACATTTTTAGATGATGTGACCGCATGGCCCGCGACTATTTCCCAATTTTCAGATTGCATTTTCTCAGCTGCAGCAGAAAGGTTCTCGTCTGTTGTTGATATAACTGCCTTTTGATTGTGTTGAGATCTTGCTGTCTACTGCGATCTATGTTCTAACCCAACACCTTGACACCTTCGTTCGATTCAGTATCCTTTGTATTTTTCACGTTGTCTGAGTTGGAAGGTCTTTCCAACGATACTGAAACAAGCTGGAATCGATAACGTCTCCGAAAAGCACCATTCTGACCGCGCGGCCTGAGGTTGAGAGGATTGCTGCAGCAGAATCTAAGAAGACCATGACGCCCAACAGCATCGCGGGGAGCCAGATCACTGTTGATGGAGTGAAACCATCAACACCAGAATCGCGCGCTGGAGGTGAAACCCCGGTTCCTGAATCTACCAAGCCGAAAGATGAGAACACGAATGAATCGGTTATTGCCAATGGCAACAGGGGCCCCCATGATGCCCCTGCATCACCTCAAGTCCACACACAACACTATCAGCCGGGTTATGCTCCTCAGTTGACTCCACAGCCCGGGGCTGGATATTACTTCCTCGGAAACCACCAAGTGACACCCGAACCACCGTCGCCTGCCACGCCAGGTTACGACGTGAACTCTTTCTTGCAGCATCAAGCAGCAGCGCTCGGAGTGCACCATGGGAACCCATTCGGATCAGGTCAGTATGGGGGAATTCCTCAACCACCTCTCTCCCCGAGTCGTGCTGGTATGACAGGTGGATTGATCCCTCCAGCATCTCCTTTGTTCCCAAGGGCTGCAGGCAACCATGTGGGATCTTTTGATCAACAGAATCAACTTGATTCCTCTGTCTTTCAGCGAATCCAGGGCCAGACTCCTGCAAGTCCGTCGATGCCGTACATGGCATCACCTTCTCTTGGACCGTCGAATGGAGCAACGTTCGGTGGAGTCTACCAAGGTTACGCAGCAAACACTGGAACCTACGCCAGCGTCCTGAGTGGCGCCCAGGCTGCTGGTGGTGAGCCATCTGCGTCTCCCGACGATAGGGGATGGGGAGACAGGTATGTGCTCTTTTGTCTTATCTTACGTTCGCTTTGTGTTGTGCTTCTTCTTACTATCTCAAACTTTGTTCTCCAAAGAAACAACTTTCAGCAGAATCAGTACCCTCAGGCCTCACCCCGACAAGGACAAGTTCCTTCTCCATATCCACCGTCAAGAACCAACAACAGGTCCTACTCCTTTGATGAAAGCATGCTACCGCCCTCTGTTCTTGACCAACAAGACCAAGCAAGCGCACCATACTCACCATACTCTACCAATCAAGGAGCTGGCAACACATTATTTGCACAACAACCATGGGGATACGGTGTGTCCGGTGACATGTACAACCCGCCTCAGTCACCTTTGCAGCCTCGTCAGAGTCCGCACATGCAGCCCCACTTTCCGGGAGGGCATCCAGGAATGGGTCCACCACCCATGCATCACATGGGTGCATACCCTGGTCAGCAGCCCATGCCGCCATACTATCCCGCAACGTCGCCGGGACCACCCATCCAAACAACGGCCTCAAACAAGGGACCGGATGGCGCTAACTTGTTCATTTTCCATATTCCAAACCATTTCACGAATCTTGATATGTACAGGCTATTTTGTCAGTATGGAAACTTGTTGAGTGTTCGGATCATGGTTGAGAAGGATACCGGACGCAGTCGTGGTTTCGGATTTGTGTCATATGATTCCCCAGAGTCAGCAGCTTTGGCGATAAAGGAACTCAATGGCTTTGCGGTAAGTAGAATTTCGAGGCATGGATGACTTTGTACCATGTGATACGATAGCTCACGATTTTCATTTCAGATTGGCAACAAGCGGTTGAAGGTTCAGCACAAACAAATTCGAGGTGATCAGCCTCGCAACAGCTTTAACGAGCAACACGCCGGCGATCCTAGCTTTATGCCTCGTCCTGGTTTGCCGCAAGGAGGTCCACCTCCGACCATGGGTGGCATGAACCCGACACTGCCATGGTACGACACTGCTCCGCCTGGCACGGAGGAACACCAACACCAAAATCATGAGATTGAGGGCAATGCTGCTGTAGATGACACGACTGGTACGCCAGGTCTTACACCTATCAGTGGCGATCAATCGAGTGCTGGTCTATCTCCGTTAGCGAACATGGATCCTCTGAGAAGCGCTCTTCCCGATGTCGCAGGCCACGCTGGGACTGTCGAATAGGAACAAACACCGCAGCAGCGCAGTAGAGACGATGCGCTGTAGCAAAACAAAGAACTAAGAATAGTAGGTACCGGATTGTACCAATACTGATACTTGCTCGTGAGAATGAAACTGCTGTACGATCGACTTGTCTATTTGATGGAACTCTTCTACTCCCTACCCATGGTCACACTGTCTCGACCTAGCAACAAATCGCTACGTTGCTGTGGACATTAGGCATCTATCGCGAGCGTCTATGGTTTTCAGAAAAAGTTCGTTCTACAATACACATTAGCAGCAGCATCCACGCATGTTAGTTAGCAGCAACTCAGATTTTCGCCTTTCTGAGTTGGACAACAAGCGCCCGTAAGATTAAGTGCTGCGCATTTGAGGTTTGCAGAACAAGCAGCTGCCGAGTCGTCAGATGTGTCAGAGGTGGTTGTAGATGTCGTCGTCGTCGAAGAAGAAGAAGCAGGCAGTATTGGACCTCTTGGCTTGAGATTAGTATAATCCTCCGAGTTTGTAGTGGGTTCTTCGGCTACATCAATAGCAGTGCCATGGTGTTCTTGATTGGCGGAGTAGTGACGAGGGTCGCCACCAGACCCAGGATACAAGTGACCAAAGTCACTCAGGAGAAAAAAGGCAGCTCCTCCGACAATCAATACGGCTGCCAAAAGTGGAACCAAGACATTGATACACTTTCTGCGGCGCTGGTCGGGAGTCAGATTGGCTTGTGGTAGATAGTAGGTGTCGTTCACGTCAAAGGAGCGGTCCAGTTCGCCTTCTTCGACGGCCCCGTAGTTGGGTGTAGTAGTAGTTTTGCTCATTGTTGCTGCTTCTGTTGTGTTCGTTTATCTTTACACTTGTCGTCTTTACTGCGATAGTTCGTTGTACAGTTTCAAGTTAGTTGGAAGAGAGATCAACTGAGCGTGCTGTGCAACAACAACGTAAGCATTTCCCAGTTTGTCATCGGTGAGCAATGACGTCGATGGCGGCGCGGCGGGAAACTTCTGCTGGCGCGCGCACAAAAATGATCGTGAATTCTTGTGCGTACAGTAAGTAGTACTGTACCGGTGTCTATCTACTGTGTACGGTGTCTATCTACTGCATTTCTTTCAAGTATTCGCCCATCCATATCTTATGTACTCTATCCATACTCTATCCATACGCAAAAAGTAACTATATAGTAGCTATCAGATCATTACCAATGTTAGTCATTGTTGGAAGAAACAGTGAGTTTGTTGTACACTTTGCAAAACCTGAAGTGGGAAGTTTTCTTCTGCAGTTGGCAGCAGTGTTTTCTTGCCTCTGGTGCTTGCAGCTTTTGTGCGCTTGGGTGTCCCTTTCTCACACAATCCCAATCTGAATGTAGGCACTATTGCCATGTTTGGTGGTACATATCCTTCCTCTTCTTCTCGGTATTTCCGTTGGAGCTGATGTTTCCATTCCATGCTCTGGTTTAGGCGAAGAGATGAAACTGATCCCGTGCCAGCTATCGGGGTGTTGGCCAATACATATTGTGCTCACACCAAGAAAGAGGATCTCGAAGCAAAACTAACTTGAACCAATGGTCACAAGAGACGATCACCCGAGGATTTGAAAATTTGCTCATTCCAAGTGGGGTGCCCCGCCTGCCTGCCAAGATTCTTGAATCATGTTCCATGGGGAAGTGTCTGGGATGTCCTTTTGGCCTACCATTGCACTTGGGGATGCTCTGCCCTCTACCAGTCGAAGCTAGCTGGTCCCTTTGTTGAGCGAGCCAATAATCACAGTCTAGTGCGCACTGGGAGGTGGCGAATTCTTCTCAAGACTGTCAGACCTCAATAATGGGCCGTGAGTTGCCATGCCAGACCAGGCAGACGACTCCTGGGGACTACTCGTATCCTATGGCCTTCCATTGTATAGAGACAGTACCTGGTACCAGGTACAACCTTTTAGCCTTCAAATCCGTCGGAGCTTTTTGCAGAGTTGAGGTCAGGTAAGTAGCGGTTATTCCGTATAGCCGATTTCTCAGTGAAATCAGTAGAAAATGAGAAAGGGTCCACGCCACCATTCTATCAGATCATTGCAAGCACAAGGTAGTAGGCCCTCCCATTCCATTTAATCATGCCTGGTCCTGATAAGAGGCGGAAGGTACCAGTGAAGAGGACAAAGAAAGCACGGAAACGACTGATCATTGAGGCTGGGACTAGAAAAACAGGTGACGGACCAGGAGAGCCTCCCAGCAAGAAAAAGAGGACGCGTTTGATAGCCGACGACCAGACACCAAGAGCGTCGCGACCAACGAGTAGAGAAACAGATGATGAACAACCTGCCAGGGAGAAGAATCCTCCTCAATTGAGCTCGTCAACCGACGATCAGAAACGGCCAGCGTCACGACCAAAGAGTAGAGAATCCGGCGATAAATCAGAAAAACCTTCAAGGAAGAGGACTCGTCCTCTATTGGTCCAGAAAGAACCAGCGCAGCGACCGCAACAAGGACAAAGATGGACCGAGTTAACGGCCGTGGACCATATTGTTACTGATGAAATTCATGACTACCTGCTGGAGAACCCTTCTTTATCCACAGGAGAGGTTCTCCAACTGCAACACTGGGCGAGTGGTGTTCAAAGTCGCATCTACAAACAGTCAGCTCTCGTATTGGAGAATCGTAAGCTTGGGACTGACATGAGAAAGTTGCAAAAAGAGGTTGAAGCGAAGCGCGATGTATGGATGGTGTTGCGAACTCAAGTTGAACAATTTAGGGTTGAAGCAAAGCAGCTAGAAAAGGAAGCGGCATCGACCAAGGAGCAAGCGAAGTTGCTGCAAGGAGCCAGTCAGTTCTTGACCGCGATAGAGTCTCTCAGAAAAGCGAGTGATTATAAGGTATGATTGGTAGTAATGGAAGTCAATAAAATATGTTGTATTAGCTATTATCTCTGCGTCCATGGAATATGTTGTATTAGCCTATTGGTTCATATGTGAAAAAGGACCCCTGCATGGGGTCTATGAGCAGTTTGTAGAGTGGGGAGTATTCACAGTCCCGTGGTTGTCGTTGTACATGGTCAGGTGCGAAGACTCAAGGCGCCAAGTCTTAAGCGGGTACCTTTGATGGATTCGCCCGGAGAAAGAGGATCATTCGCAGAAACTCGGAGAGTCTCAAGCGATCTTCCTGTTCACCTCGTACTTTGGTAGATGCTTCCTCGCGGTGCGCAATCAATTTCTGGAACAACCCGTCGACACGGTTTGCGCTCGGTTGGCTCGCGTCTTGCTGAAAGGCATACGTGACCGCACGCTGTACGTCAGATTTCGACAATCTGCCGACGCGGTCGCGGTCAAAAGCGTAAAAGAAGCGACGGAGAAAAGCGAGTGTTTCCACTGACAAGCTCGGTCCAGCCTCTTGCTTGATTTTACGGATTTCAGTCTCGTCTGCCTTTGTGAGCCGCTTGAGGACGGCATCCTCCGTGTAGTCCATCTGATCATTGATCTGCATCCACGTCTCCATGAAAATATGCAAGTCGTAGACAGCATGAGCAATAATGCAGGGCAAGATGTCGCCGCCAGCCAGCAGGTAGACCAAGCCATACCACAAGCCTGACGCCGTCTGCATCTTACCAACGACATTGTTCTCTCCCCGAGATGCCTGAGGGGACTGGTGGCCGACACCAAACAGGACCGCTTGGAAGAGAAGCGCCGCAATGACTGATTCCGTTTGATGGAAAACGGCTGCTGGGACCATACCACGGAAAATGATCTCCTCAGACATGCCAGTTAGCAAAGCGATCGCTGTGGAGAACAAGAGAGCATGCATCATTGGGGTCTCTGGTCTGATATTGGCACTATCTGTCATCTCAATCTCAGCCCCTGTGCTTTCGTGAGCACGTCGACCGAAGAGGGTCATTACCATGTCTGAGAAGGAATAGATGCGTTAGCCGCAGCACAAGGATGTCATTGAATTTGAGAAGAAAGACTGGTACTTACTCATAGTACTGAAGTTCACTTGGCTCAAGTCACGTTCGTCTGAGGTTTCCACTTGATTGCCAGCATAGATGACAGGTATCGCAGCTAGGAACCCTTCCACAAATCGCCATCCATTGTTACTCACAAGGTCGAAAAGAGGTCGAAAGCTCTCAGAGTCATTCCAGTGGATGCTATTGAAGTCGAGAGGGTGACCGGTCAAAGTCATTGCAGCTGCGGCCAGAGTTGTTGCTCCAGCTAGGGCGAAGGTCTGTGACATCGCGAGGGTACGAATCACGCCCATCTGCACCCCCGTCTTTGGAGCTTCAAGCCCCTCAGAAGCAGGTTTCAGTTGCTGTGAATTGAGGCCGTTGAATACAGAATCAGCATCTTCGACGCTATCACGATAGTGCAAAACGGTACGCGCTGCGGCTTTGACAGCAGTCTTACTCGAGGATTTGGTCAACGGGGGCAATAAGGCCAACGACACTGGCATTGACGCCATAGCAATTAGACCCAGAGTGACAAGGCGAACTTTATTCGAATTGATTGTCATGATCAGAGAGAGTAAGGAGAGAAACAAATATTTGGTGATAGAACGTCAAAAGTATGCCACAATGCTTGGTACGTTTGTGCGACGTTGTTGATTTCCATGCCCACCCAAATTCGCCAGAGTTGTCACCAAACAGTGGGACTTGATGTCAAGCGATGATGTACGAAACCTGATGGAATTCCATCATCGGTGTCAGTTGTGAGCTTTAGTATGCATGATTTGGCGTCATCAAGGTGCGCTGGCACCATACAATTTTCGAGAGTGCGAAATATTTAATACCATCAACGGACAATTTTCGCGGGAAACGACTTCACCAAATTTCAGAGATGCCAGTGTACGTTTTGACATTTTCGAATTTTTGCTCAGATAGTTCGAAAACGATCGCGGAGCTTCCAGAATTCTGACTGCAGAGCTGTCTCTGTCATGCCAATAGCCTTGACTTGTGGCTCAAGTTCCTTCATCCTGGCCTCCATTTCGGGGTCGACGGTCCCGCCGCCTGCGTAGTTACCGTAGCCATCGCCTTCAATCAATGCCTTAATTTCGGCAGGTATGTTTAGCTCAGGCCACTCCAGTCTCGTCATGCCAACCTTATTTCGGGTCATGAGGTTTTCAATATCGCCCAAGAGCTTAGGTTCGCCGTACCAAATAGTGTTGCCACCCTTGTCAAATAGTTGGGTGTTGCTTTGAGGCGGCTTTTTGCCCTTTCGACAGAACCAAACCTTCTCGTTCGCCGACCCCACCAAACTTATCGCAAGGCCCATTCGTTCCGCTCGCCCAACACGCCCAACACGGTGCACATAGGTCTCTGCCTTATCCGGCAACGTCATATTAATGACGAAAGGAAGCTCTCGTATGTCAATCCCGCGAGCGGCTACATCAGTGCAAACCAGAACACGGACTTCGCCAGCTTTGAAGTCCTTCAGGGCTTTCTGGCGGTCCTGCATCGACCTCATCCCAGCCAAAACTCGGCAGGTGTACTTATCAGTTATTCCTCCGCCACCCACGTCTCGTAGATATTTTTCCATCAAATCACAGTCCAGGTTTGTGCGACAAAATACCAATACTTGATCCATAGAGAACTCATCCATGATGTGAGTTAAAATCTTGGGTTTCAGCTGTTTGATTGTCTCACTAAAACGGTCCAGCTCATCAAGGTCGGTCCAGATCGTTTCCGCGTCGAGTTTTCCTCCACGGTGTACGGCATCAGTCTTGACATCTTTGCCTCCAACCTCAAGTTTTGTTGGATCGACTGATATGACGCAATGATGAACCGTGTCCGGTACAATGCTGTCATTTCGTCCTCGTAGATCAACCCAAAGTGGCTGGTGACACAATCGTCCAGCAAGATCTTTGACCTCTTTGCTATGCAATGTCGCGGAGAAGAAACAAACCTGCAGTCGATCGAAGCGAGAAGCCGTTCCTCTTGCAGCAACCAGTCTCGAGTAGATGGCTTGGATGTGTTCCACACTATCCGTGGATATGAGCTCATCCGCTTCATCCAGTACAAACATGTTACATCGCTGCAGTTGAATCGTCCCCTTCTTGATGTAGGACGCAACAATGGGCGGTGTTCCAACTAGAACATCCACTTGGTTTTGTTCTAATTGCCGTAGAGTCTTGGTAGGTTTCATGCCACCGACCAACAAAGCCGACTTGACGTCTGGCTCTGAAATTCGATTTGCAAGATCGTCAAATGCTCGATAGGTTTGTTCCGCAAGATCGCGCGTTGGTTCAATGACAATCGCCATCGGGCCACGAGCTCCTTTGGACGGCTCCTGCATTGTAGAAAGGACCGCCAATGGATTCGCCACAGCGTTCGCTTGAGCGTTGCATACACCTCGAAACCCTTCTGGGAGGTGCTCAAACCTGGCTTCACCAACATTGAGCAAACACTCTGCGTTCTTGACGCAAATCGCAGGAAAGAAGCAGCTGCTTTGGTTCTGAAAGTCAAACGCTTTTCCTACCAAGCTGCCATTCTTGCTGAAACTCACGCTGCCACCATCGGCTGTCAATTCCAAGAGACAACCAACAGTGTCACCCATGCCAAAGGTAGCTTTGGTCTTGCCTGGATATGGATCATACTTGCCCGCATGCACCTTCATTCCTGTGCCACCGTATCCAAAGCTCCCCTTATCAGTACCCAGCTCAAGAGACGAATCGCTGGAGGACCATCCGATTCGTACAATTCCCTCGTCGAGTGGCTGAACTTCATAGTAGAACTTGCCAGAGCCTTGGACACCAGCTTCGCATCGACATCCTGCCCACGCCTTTGCGTCTCGTGATTGGACTCTCAGCCCCTTGCTCTTTGGATCTATTGCTATCGAAGCGTCTCGATCGACGCTGGACATGGCAAAGCTGAGAGCACTTGGAGGAGGAGGCGATTTCTTTGAGTCACGCTTCCTAGGTGAACTTGTCTTTTGCTCGTAGCAAAGTTGAACAATGGGAAGCGCAAAAGCTGCTGTCTTTCCAGAACCAGTCTCTGCTGATGCCATGACATCGCCGCCACCAAGAATCAGCGGAATGCATTCACTAATGGAAGTGATCGTTAGACTTTTTGATGTTACAAAAAAAACATCTCAGACATCCATCCTCACTCTTTAACATCGGCAACTCACTCTTGCACCGCAGTTGGAAGGATCCAGTCAAAGTCATCTTCTACCGCCTGAACAAGTTCATCCAACAAGCCAAGAGATGCCCAACCACCTGCCATTCTATGCGAGTAAAGACTATTTGTTCTTTGTAGAGAGAGACAAGCACTTTCTACTTCTTTGGCATCTCAACTCAGAGATACTCTTCAACAAAAAATCGAAGCATCATCGGTCTCGTGACATCACAGCCATCACAGAGTGATGTCTTTCGCCGCGCGGGGCGCGCTGAAGCCAAGCCAAATGTAACCCGGGTATTTGTACCTTTGCATCCTTTAACATAAGTTCCAGGTAGAGTACAAGGCATGTTCCCATATGCCGCTGACGGCCACGGACCATAGACTACAGCAGTGTTAAAGAAATCTACCAGATTCCTAGAATCACCGCCAACGACAAGAAGCTGTATTTTTAAGAGCACCCCATGGTCTTATGTTTGACAAGCGCATCAATTCCCGTGTTCCAACCAAAGGCGTACTCCTGAATCGCTCGTCAGCTACCCACTCATTCGTTTCGTATCAATAGAAATTTCAAGCGCCATGGCCAGACTATACACTCAATCCCAGAACCCATTTCGCGCCTCGTCACTCCCACCGCTCCCACGATTACTGTAAATGCGCACCGCACAACACACATTCTAGAATCCTGTCTCACCAAACTTCCCCTCTGCAAGTCTACCCTGTAGTTGACAATGATTTCTCATAGGTTTGATTGCTCCAACGATCTGCGGGTATGCGTGTGCCGAGAAGATGTGAAAATCCCATTTCCATCTTCCAACAAGACATCTGCTGGCTTCTCATAGAGAGAGCACAGAGGGGCGTCTTCAAAGGCTCCCTTTTCAATGAATCTCCATAATCGCTTGCAACCTTTCATCGAGTTGTTTCAGCTCTTTTATAGAACGAGGTTGCGGCGACTTTTTTATGGCCCTTGTGGCAGCAATTTTTGCTGTGCGGGCACTGCCATTGACGGCCACCACTGATGCCACCACGGCATGGTTTTTAAATGTCGTCATGCACGTAATGGCTGTTCGAACTTTAGCCGCAATGGCACGCGGAACACGAATCATGACCAGGCGGTTGTCGTCAACGTGCCGCACCATAATGTCAGGAATCATGGCATGAGACGACAATCCATAACAGACACTCATGGTTTTGACGAGTTCCTTGTAGATTTCTTTTGTTTGAAACATTGGTGTCTCCTCGTTGCTTATCGTTGCAGAGCCTACTAGGTCTGCTTCAAAGTCAAAGCGTACCAAGAGCCAACGGGTCTTGTGCCGCACCATTGTCAAAGTTGTGATTTGTGAAGCGGTCGGTGGTTGCAATGGCAGAATAATCTTGTAGCACGGATGGTTGGAGAGACGCAACAGCATGTACTCGGAGTACTGTACATGTCTAAAACCTGGTATTCCCGTAACGTACTGTACACACTGACACCGTGTGTGCTAGTTTTCCAGATGTTCGACAGGAACTTCGCTGAAGGGCAAGGATGATGGATAGCATCGTTCGACTTCGCGGTTCGGCAAGCTGGGCGTCGGTATGTATACAGTGCTGAATAAGTTGATTGGCGCGAACAAGGGTGAAACGTACGGACCTGGAATCGTGCTCTCACGATCCCAACCTCCATTCAGGGGGTAATTCATTCATCTCACAAAATTCTGAAAGCAGCAGAACAATACGAAAAAAGAACACGAAGACAATGTCGAAAGTTGCACCTACCACATCCGCTAAAAGAACTACTACTGAAAAGGGGTATCTTCTGACCTTTGTGAAGATCACTGATCCTGATGGGTTCAAGGCATACCCTCCAATGGTCCCTGCAACCCTGGGTAAGTATGAAGGTAAAATGGTTGCGAAAGGTGCGCTTAACGATGCCGTCTACTCCGAGAATGAAGGAGGGTTCGCGCTTGGAGTTCTTATCGAGTTCCCCTCCGAGGAAAAGGCAGTTTCGTGGTACCACAGTGAAGAATACAAGGAACCGAAGGCCTTGAGGCAGAAGACAAGTGAAGGCCCGTTCGTGATTGGGTCTGGTCCGGATATGGAGGACTACAAGGGCTTTCTTCTTGCCTTTTTTAAGATCGTTGACAAGGAAGGCATGTCTAAGTACTCAGCCGCGGCTTCCCTTCTTCCCTACCAGGGAAAGTTCATCATGAAAGCTACAGAACCAAAAGCATCTGAGGAATTCGATGACTATGATTTGGGTGGCCTCTTAGCTTTTCCCACTGTGGATCTAGCTGAGGCGTGGATGGCTAGTGACGATTATAAGGAGATGAAAGCTATTCGGCTGGCTAGTGCGACTGGACCGGTGGTTATTCTTGGAACGAACTAGATGTAGGTCATGGAACTGCAATGTATATGTAAATGTATAACCTGACAAAGGCCTACTGATGCTTTCGCGAATTAGTCGCGATCTTGCTGAACCGCTGATATGCAGCAGCTTGGAGCTTCTTGTATTCCTTTTTTATCCCTGCTAGAACTTGTCATTTCTTTGATAACAAGAGAGGACAAAGGACATGTACCTTCGCAGCTGCCGGCATCCCCGTCCGAACTCAATGCACGTTTCATGCTTAGGACACGCCGAACACTAGGAGGATACCTCATTGACAAAAAGAAGATTCCTACGGTGAGAGGTACTTACTTGGCACTCTTGAGAATGCTCGCCATCTGTCTTCGTCTTCTTTTCTGTCATTGCGACGAGTTGATCACCAAAATAGGAAATTTGGTTGAAAGCCACTGTATGCTTACCACCAATACCACATCATCTTGTCATAAAAGGATCGGTTGGCTTGCTCGTCAAGTTGTCTATCTCTATCTAAAAAGCTACCAGCCAGAGTGGTTGGGCGGGAGAGTAAAGATGGATGTATCGTCTCCCCTCGACGGCAAGATTGTTTTGTTGACGGGAGGAACGGACGGCATTGGGAGAGCCCTACTCTTAAAGCTGCTAAAAAACGGAGCGACCGTAACAGTTGTTGGTCGCTCGCGTGAGAAGTGGTTGGAAACTCAAAGGCTGCTTGACGAGGGCGCTCGTGTTGACTTCTTGTGTTATGATCTTGCATTGATGCAACAAGTCAAGGCAATGGCAGATGAATTCATGTTGAAAAGGGAAACCTTGGACTTCCTCGTCCACTCCGCCGGTTTGACGCTGAGCAAGAGATGCATCACCACGGAAGGTCTCGAAGAAGTTTTTGCTGTTCAGTTTTTGGCGAGATTTTATCTCAATCAAATACTACTTCCGCGACTGGTGGTATCCCGTGGCAAAGTGGTGGTGATAAGTGCTGGAGGGACTATCAACGACACCAAGTTTGACTTTGAGAATCTACAGGGAGAGAAATATTACAGCGGCGTCCATGCACTGAAGCACGAGTCTATTGCAAACGATATGCAGATTCTCCAATTCGCTACTCGACACGCTGCAGTCCACTGGTATAACTATGGCCCTGGGGTTGTGCGGACAAATCTAATGCATGATATGGGAATGCTCTTCCTTTGCTTAGTCCACTCAGTGGCATTCATGATTGGCATTGCACCTGAAAAGGCTGCAGAAGATATCATGATTTTGCTTCAATCAGACAAACCCAGTGGCCTATACGTCCAAGATGCCAAGGAAATGGAGCCAGTTGGGGACCGGAGTGACAATGAGCTCCAGCAAAGATTGTTTCACATTTCAAAAGAACTGGTTGACAAAGCTCTAACGTGTGATGAAGATACATGATGTATAACGAACGAATGGCTGTGCTTGGCAGCGTTTCAGACCGGTGTATTTTTAAGCTGTCCAACTGCAAAATGAAGCGTGAGTAGATGGAAGCACTTGGTTGTTGCGGCTTCTATCTGTGTTGCCCCAGCGTCCGGCTGCTCCTAAAAAGCAGTCCATCTGCAATGCACTCTGATAGCTCTCTAGAGAAAGTTTTCAAACAGTATGTTTCACGTCACGTTAACTAGTCTAGTGGCGTCTGATAAACCAACCAACAAATGAAGCAACGGTTTGGTTTTCGAAGGACATTCGTGGCTTCGTTGTTGCAGTTGTATGGAAGGATGCTCACTAGTTCGACTTCCTCTATTTCGTAGACATCGCAAACGTAGAACAGGCTTGCCTAGTTTCATTCACCAGCAAGTGCGCATCATTGGAATGTTGATGAGCTCCTGAGTGGAGAGGATTGAGAAGTAGAAAATCAGTGAATGTCTTCATTCTATCTACAATACCAGTAGCAAGCAGGGGGGAAACTAGCGAAACCAGCCCAACTATTGGCATTGAGTAGCATTGAAAGCCATTGAGTCTTCTGCAGAGCCCACTTCAGCAATTGCGTCTTCGATCTCTGATGGCTTTTCCCATGCTGAATCGTCGAACCAAGCCCCAGCCCGAGGCTGTTCTTGAAAGTCACGGGGTACGGGCGCAGAAGGAACTTGTTGTTGCAGCATCTCAAGCCGTTGTCTCTCTCTGGTAATCATTGTTGACAGGAGCTGAAGCTTCTCGGGGTAGCTTGGCAGTGACAGCAACACTTGAAAGTCCAAGCACGGGTCCATTCCCATCTCTGTAAAGTCTTCTTGCGCCTCGACTTCCATATCCTGTAGTTGTCGGCGTACCTCTGGCGGCAAGTCGGAAGCGTGTATGGGAAGCGTCAATATACCACCCTTGGCCGATGCTGCAGCAACCATGACTTCGTTTCGATCTGTTGACAAGATTGATTGCTGTTGATCACGAACCGTATTGCAGAGTGTCTGCCACTGCTCCAACGAGAACCAAAAGCCAGTTTCTGTATCAAAGTTGCAGCTTGTCCAAGCTGGAAGGGATTCTCTCAAGTTCTCCACTGCATATGGAGGCAAGGTGTCTGTCCCCACGCCACTCAAATAGAACTCTCGAACGATGTTGTAATCTTCCAGGATCGACGTTACGAGCACGTCGTTTCCTTCCAATTGTCCCGTGTCCTTGCGATACTTAACGTTCGCTTTCAAATACTCTGGCAACTTACGAATTCGACTTTCCCACGAGGCCGCTTCGGGATTGACAATGGACACTATATCGACAGTGGCTTCGGGTCGACACGTCACTTGAATCTTTCGAATGGTGTCCTTCTCGACACGTTGCATTTCAATGTCCACCACTTCCATGACGGTCCCGACCGAGGCAATCCTGCCCGTGTCTGCGGCACTGAGAACGACGCAGAACTTGCGATCCACAGGGAGACGTCCTAGATCCAACGCCATTTGAACATTGCGAGGTTCCATATTGTTCAGAAAATGAGTTGTTTTCGACGGAAGGTACGTGGCGCCAATCGGGTAAAGGGGCATTTCAACGTCAAACTCCTTATCGGCAGAATCTGGCTTGACCTCTGCCGCGTCCAGCCAAGTCAAACTGGAGTAGGCTGATTGCTGGTTCTCTCTATCATCTGCAAGCCATTCAAAGGCTGTGTTCAGACTATGTGCCGATCTCCGATGGACCAAAGGTCGTCCCGTCGAGGACGAAGTTGAAACGAAGGCCTGAGCTCCAAACCGCAGAGCTATTGGAGAAATGCTCAACAAACAGTAGATGAACATGCTTCTTGCTGACATCTTCTTCTTTCGCAACAAAGCCGATGTTCTTTTTATGGCACTTCATTGATGAATCGTTGACGGCAACGGGTCATGTCATGTCATGTCAGTAAACCAGCTGTACAGACAGTATCTTCCAGATGTTGAAGAATGTGTGAATGTTGAAGACAATTTGAATGCAGATTTGGCAGTTTGAAAACTGGTCAAAACAGCGAAAGCGCCCAAAAGTATCAGGAAAAGAGATCGATGTCGTCACAGCCGTTAAAATGTGGGTTCAAAAGACTCCATTTCCGTTGTGTTGGATTCAAAACCTTCAGATCCGAAGTTCAGGTAATATTAATCTACGTTCACAAGACAGAGCAACGGACTTGGAATGAATGTTGTGGAAAGGAGAACGAATGAAACAACCATTGAGTATTTCGATTGTCAGTAGTGTAAGGCCTCAAAGAAGAGCATCAATAACACAACAACCTTGTAGAACCGCACGATGGAAGACGCCATGACTTCATCCATTGACTCAGGTCGGCAAGAGCCGCTGCATCCAAAGCCGGCTCGAACGCCGAAAGGACTGAATGAGACGCTCAACACCGATTACATTGACGTCGCTCCTGAGGATACTTCGATGCTTGCCAACAGCACTCGCGTCATTACAAGTGCTGTCAGTGCCTGCTGTACTCCAAGACAAATCTTGATTGTCTTGAGAATCCTCAAGGCACTAACCTTTGCCTTCTTGGTCTTTACTGTGGTGGCAGATCTGATGTTTATCTTCTTCATCGAAATCAAAGCTTCCGAAGAAGTTCTAACCAAAGTCGGCGGGACAAGAGATACTGTCATCCGCGTCTACGGTCTTGGATTGACAATTATCGCGTTGATGATTGAGTTGGACATTGGTTTCATTGTCAAGAACTTTGCCGGTTTAAAATCCTTCATTACACGAGCATTTTTACTCTTTTTTGTGGCTACCATTACGTCGTCGAGTCCCCTGCACCAAGATTACAAGGGACGCACTGCTGATGATGACGCGTACGATGACGATGGTTCGAGTACACAATACAGTGATCAGCAGGTATCACAGGAGATCCCATCGTCGACTGTAATTTTTCAAATGGTCACATCTCTCATACTGTAAGTGTGCAAGCTGCATGTGTTGTGCAAAATGTGTATTACATTATGCTCACCTGGCGGCTGTGCCATGCTACAGGGGGTGCTGTGCTGTAGTATACCTTATTCTAGGATTGCTGTGTGTGGATCGTCTGCGATCCAAGGCTTTCATCTCAAGACAGAACCCAATAGAGTCCACGAAAATTCCGACCAACAGCAACTTCAACACCCAAGACTCTGGCATTGCTCTGACATAGCTCACGTTGTCGAAATTCAACTTATATGATGGTTTTGTGCATGGTTATTGCTATGATTTTTGCGTACAAGAGGGCAATGCCCAGTTGCTTGAATGGGGTTCTGATTTTGGGAAGAGGTGGATGTGTGGAGAATGACTTTGCTGGTTTTGCGCTGCGCTTCATCTGATGGGTGAATGAATGAATCGTGAGCCAGCGAGTTTGTTCGAGTTCCTCCGAGGGCTGAGTGAGTGTGCTGTTTTGTAACTATTAGAAGAACTGCATCACAGCGTGTTCAAACAGCGTCTGCGCGCGGTGGTTTCATTATCTTTCTTTCCCTAACATTCTTCCAGACATGTTGAAAGACATTCTGGATTTGGAAGATTTCCAGGGCTGACCGCCTCTCGAATAAAGTAGTTTGCTTAGTAGCAGCACTGGCCGTGGGATTTCTGCAATGCTATGGAAAAAGATCTTTGTTTCAATCCAACTTCTCGTCGATCTCGTCTGTATCTATTGTTGGAGACTTCATACTCCTGTTGACGTTACACCTAGGCAGCGTTTGTCCTCGTAGTTGGGCACAAGCCCATCAGGAGTTCGTTGCAAAACCAGATAGATACTGAAGAAAAAATAAGCTTAGAGTCTGCTCCTGATATTCGTATTTGACACAACCAGCGAAGATAACCTGCCTTGAATCGTATCCACGGTTTCTTGCATCATCATCTCGATCAGCTCAGAGCAAGTAGGAATGGAGTCGATGAGGCCCACAACAGGTCCAGCTCCCCAAATTCCCCCATCAGGATCTCCGCGTTTCTCGGCATCTCTACCTCGCTTGCCATTCATCAGATGTGCCACATCATTGAAGTCAAAGTCTTCGCCTTTGCTAGACTCGATCTTCGCCACTTCTTCTGATACCTTGTTTTTAAACACTCGACATGTGTTGTTTAGTCGGCGTAGGACAAGCACTGTGTCTGTTTCAGAAGCTGTCAGCATGCGCTGCTTGAAGCTCTCCGGCCAGTTGCATTCTTGAGTTGCACAAAACCTTGTGCCACAGTTGACTCCATCCGCACCCAGCGCAAGTGCAGCTGCCACTTGTTTCCCATCTCCGACTCCACCACTGCAAATAAAGGGTTTTGTCAGCATCTTGGCACCCTTGGCTTGCAGCACGAAGTTGCCCACGTCTTCTTCTCCTGGATGGCCAGCGCACTCCATCCCATCCAACGAGACAATGTCTACTCCATAGTTTTCAGCGCTTTGGGCATGTCGAATCGAGACACACTTGTGAATAGTAATTAAACCTGCCTTTTTGAAAAAGTCGACAAACAGTTTGGGGCTACTTCCCGCAGTCTCGACAATCTTGACTCCCTCTTCTACAATCACCTTGGCGTACTCCATGTACGGTGGTGGTTCTCCCATGGTGGGTAGAATGGTCAGATTCACTCCAAATGGTTTGCCATTCGTCAATTGCCGCAACCGACGGATCCATACGCGACCCTCTTGGGGAGAACCAGCATTGTGAATGGCAATAATGCCCAGCCCGCCCGCGTTGGAGACGGCTGCAGCGAGCTCTGGCGTTCCCACCCCTGTCAAGCCACCCATGACAATGGGATGGGCAATGCCCAGCATTTTCGTGAGGCGTGTTTCAATGACTTGCTTCATGGCTCTCTGGGTTCAGTTGATGCGGATGGAGCAAAGTATACTCGAGAACGAGATCACAACACACAGGATACGATCGCGTCAATTCTATTCACACGTCAGTCAGTTCAGTGCATACAGGGTACGATACTGTACTGTTACGTAGAAGGACTGTACAACTGTGATCCTGAGATGGAGACTTTTGAATGGCACACGAGGTTGCATGCACGATCCTGGCCCAACTACATCATGGCCATGTGTGCTGGTATTGCCGCTCCTGGGGCACTCCAAGAGATTTCACGGGGATAGCTGGGGAACAAGAGTGCTCCAAAACGATGAAATATTTTCTGCGGGGCCTCTGGTGTCAAGGACGTGAAAATCGGACGATTGAATATAGTTCTACGTGGAAGGCGAGAAGGGCTATCGACGACCTGCAGAGATTGCAACTGTCCAACTGAGAGCCATGGTGGAAGTCTTGAGCAACTTTTGCGAGTACGTCCTAGACCAATGATATTTGGATTTGAGAGGCGCGACCTTGTTTGCAGAGGGTGTAGTCGAATACTCCTATTTTGAAAAAGGTGTACTGACGCACTCTCCAGGCCTCTTTCTTTCGTGGCTCTGTAATAGTACATTGGAGATGATCGAGCCAGGCATCCGCTCGGTTTCGTTGATCAAGTAGCAAGCCATATATAACCAGCTTATAAACAGTGGAACAACTTTGAATCTGACTGTAGCTTGGTCTCCAGTGTACAGTGCGCAAATGCGCGTCAGTAATTTGGTCCAAAATGAAGATCTGATTTCAATTTCGACGACACAACAACCCGAGACCCAAGCATCATGACGAAGTCTACTTCCAGATTGACAGCGCTTGTGTTTCTTTTCCTGCTGCTGCTGCATTCAGCTGTTGGTAGAAGCTTTCGCAAGGCAGACAAGAGGAGGGTAGAGGAAACTTCGAAACTCTTCTCACATAACCAGGGGAAAGCGTGTGGGTTTTATGTGTGGAATGTTGTGTCTGCTGGGCTTCATAGTCTGTGTCAGAACCTCTCTAAGGATTGCATGTACGAGGGTCGTGGGGGGCGCAAGGTACGGACGGCATGTTGGCTGGCATGTTGACCTCTTCCATTTAATTGTTTATTCTAATAATTGACGTTTCACCCGTCCAGTTTGTTTTGATTCCGCCAGGGTCCCTCCTTCAACTCCTGTATCCTTGCGACCAATACAGCCCCGACGCATGTCTTTGGTGTGGTGGAACTCACGAGGATCATATAGCGTTGAAGTGGTCCAAGACCCACCTATACTCTCCCTTTGATCTCATGCTCGACCGCGTCAAGAAGGACGCCACATCGATGCACGTATCCAAAGTTTGGAAGGACGTTCCTCCGGATGTCAAGACCGTGTATGGGTATCATAAACGCTATGTTATCGACGTGAATGACGCAATTAAGGGGGCTAAGAACAAGAAGAATCGAAGAAAGAAATTGAAAGAAGTGATTGTGGAAAGATACGGCGAAAACACGTCTCTTGCTCCGAAGAACGTTTATGGCGTTCGTTTCGTGCTGCCTCGCTTTCACCACCTTAATGGCATTCGAGAGATTGTCGAAAGTCGATTGAGACACCTGATTGAGATACAGGAGATCGACAATGAAGCTATCGACCTGAAGAAGCATGGGGAGTATTCCAAGAGAAACGCAGCTCGCTCAATACACAGATTGAAAAGACGAGGATTTCAAGGGACGAGCTGGAAATGAATTCGTCGTACGTCGCAGAAAGTGTTAGGAAACACCAACAAAACTGAGACAAGCATTGATTTTTAAAGTTATCAAATGAGTTGGTATTTGAACACTCCATTCCAGACGCGGTCGGAGTAAGAAGTGGCGAAAAGATAGTCCTTCCCGACTCCCGTGGAAACAGCCATATCATCGTTCGCAAATCCTTCACTAAACATGCGCCCGTCACTGTATCTCATCTCATTCTCCGTGAAGGTGATGTAAAAACCGGTCTTGCTGTTCGCTTCTAGAATGATTGGACTGAATGCACTGGCTGGTACAGAGGTCGCCCGACCTCTTCCGTTTCCCTCCAGAATGACATTTGTCACTTGACGCCACGAGGTTGGCTTATCTTCGTGGCCCTCGAATGTTCCATCCTTGATGAAGATCTCCAGAGCTACTGGTCTTTCGGATGCAACGTGGAGGTCGAGGCCAACGACCCTGAGAGAGTTGATCGCATCAACGTCAAACATAATTCCGGCTGCTTGCCGTCCGCCGATGAACGTCGTCTCAAAATCCTGTGCATCCTCCAAAAGAGCATACCGAATGACCCCATTCCAAATTCGGTTTGGGAAGGTCTTCTGGCAAGGATAGCTCTTGCCGACACCTTCGAATATCGCAAGATTGTCGTCTTGCGCTATGCTGTCCTGCGAGCCAGTGCCTTTGGTGTACCGCATCCCTCCCTCTACCTCCGACGCAACTGTGATGTAGAAGGAACGCACTTGAAATCGCTCTGCGAAGAGGGGAACGATAGTATCGGCTGGCAGCGACGTCGCTCTTCCTGTCCCTTGTCCTTTTACGGAAGTGCGAGTTACCAGTGTCCACTCAGAGCACGAATTCTCTTCCCCCCTGAAGCTCTCAAGTTTTGTGTAGACTTCGACGACAACCTCGTGTAGAAATGATATATGAAGGTCAAAGCCAGTAATCAGCAATGTTTTGAAGGTCAATATATCGAACATGTTCCCAGCCTGCTCAGTGCCTCCGATGAAAGTGGTGGTCAAGTCTCGGTCACTGTGGCTTCGGTGGATGGATGGCATTTCAGAAGGTACGACCGTGGGGCTGTTTGATTGTGCTATGAAGGAGGATTGCCCCTGGACCTGATAGCGCAATACTCCATTCCACCGTCGATTGAGGTGCGTTTTGCCAAATGGGTACGACTTTCCAACCCCCTCGAAGATTTTGATGTCCTCATTGGATGAGATTACCGTACCAATTTGCCCACCATTTGTGTAAGCCATAGTTTCGCCGCTAGCCACCGTGACGTAGAAGGCAACCACCGTATCTGCACTAATCTCAAGAGGAGGAAGTTGCAACAGAGTGTTCTGGCGGAACCCTTGACCGACGATACTCTGTGAGGTAACGAGTGTCCAATCAGCTTTGAGCTCCTCGTAGCTTTGAAAGCTGCCAATCTTTGACCAGATTTCAACGTCAATCACAGATGTGGCGTAGGTGTGGAGTTCAAAACCCGTTACTGTCAATTCCCGAATAGTGAGAACATCGAACATGCACCCTTCGGCTCCATTGCCTCCCTGAAAGGGGGTGGCTATCTCCTTGGTGAGGAGCAACGTAGATGGCGGCATGGAGGGAGTCAAGGAAGGCGCTTCAGAAGCCTTCGACGGGGACAACGTAGGCACATTCGATGGACTCTCTGGAGGCGAGAATGATACTTGGAACTTCATGTCGATGGCAGATTCACTGATGCCTGTAATGAGTACGTCAGATGACACCACTGAGCCTCTTTGGTAGGTGTCAGTGGTAGGGAGCGTCCCGTCCCCGCTTGGGCCAATGCTCTGGTTTCCGCTGGCATGAAATAGGTCAGCGTCATCTGCAAAGTTGGCACCTCGCTCGAGGTCGTACTTGCCGTCTGCTTGCAAGAGCGCCACTTTGTAGTGATTGCCGTTCTCAGGCCAGTCGGTCTGCCCCGGAAAACCCGGCACGCGATGGCTTGCACTCTCGTCGATATGCCAGATAGCGAGGCCTCCTCCTGGCAGCACGTTGTCGAAGGAATGTGGCTGGCGGTTCTCGATGAGGAGATACTCAGACCCCGACGTACCCAGGTCAATTCGGTAGATCTCATCGGCGATGGAAGAAGCTTTAACGTCAACCTCTCCGTCTTTTGTTATCTTGATCGGATGCGACCAGCCAAGTCTGACTTTGCTCCACGGGCACATGTGTGGGGGATTATGTTGTGTGTCATCGTATCCCCATGCGTTGGCCATGACGCCATAGACTCCAATCCCGGTGTCAGTTGCACTGCCAGAGCCATACAAATCCGGCAGACCAAGGTAGTGACCAAGCTCGTGCACGATTACCCCAATGTGACCGATCTCCGATCCGCGAGTGTCCCAAAGGCCAGGACAGGTGATGTATCTGTTAACATGTATACCTGTGCTGCTTGTCCAGCGTTGAGACGAAGGCAGCGACCATTGGTGTGACCAGATCCGGTTATGCATCGTTTGTCCATGTTCGTCAGTTCGACCCCATTCAGCAGCGTATCCAGAGTGGATTAGAGTGACAGTGTCGACGGTTCCATCCTGGTCCTCGTCTAAGCCATCCCAGTGAAAACCGTTCACATCGAGCGCATCCAAGGCGTCCACCAAGGCCTCTGGGAAGACGTCGCTCAAGCCCATTCGACCATCGGCATAATAGGCTTCGCTCTTGGGCATGAGAACCCACCCAACAATCACCGACTCCAACGTGCAGGTTCCATAAGAATTGATGTCGAAATACGTGCGAACACTGCCAGTGGGAGCAATCGGTGGTCTGGGTACTTGACTGTTGAACAAGATATCAAAATCGGCGGGCGGAGGCAAGTTTCGCTCGGCATGGTCCGCAAACCGTATCAAGATAACAAGATTCTTTCGAACCTTTGAGCGTCTGGTCATGGCTGTCATGTTGATGTGGGGCAGCATCATGGAACCAGTGAAGTGGTCGTGGGGGGATTCATCTGGTGTGGTCATGTTGATGTGGGGCAGCATCATGGAACCAGTGAATTGTTCGCGGGGGGACTCATCCTGTTCGCATATGCGACCACACATTGTCTCTCTCATGGTCAAGTTGGGCATGATGTGTGGAGCCAGCTCTGGCATCTCCACAGGATTCGTATCACCCACGATCAGATCGCTCGGAGCGAGGTAACCAAGAGATTCGTCAATCTGAGCAAAGACGAAAGTGCAGTTCTCATCTAGCATCACGACGTAGCCCTGTGAGTCCGTTAGGTACTGGAACTTGGCGTCGCCATGGACAAAGAGATCTGGAGTCATAGTGCCATTTGGCTGCGCTTCTTTGAAAGGCAAGGGACTTGCTGTCATAGCTCCAGCCAGCTTTACGCAGTGAAGGAGCGATAGGAGGAGGAGTGGAAAGGTCAATAGGCGTTGTGGACGAACGCTGCAACAATGGATGGAACAAAGGACTGTTAGTACTGGATGTTGCGGTGCTGTTTGGCGTCTCACAACACATACCTCGAGAGATTCATTGTGATTGATAATTGTGTTTTGTTAGATTGCAAGCAGGCTGAGTGTCGTGTTCAAGGGTATTGTTGTGAATGATTGAGAGTGGAAGAGCTTTGTTGTTTTCCGTTTCGAATTTGTGAGCGTTGTGTCAAAGCAAACGACAAATCTCGAAAACAAAATCGCCGACTGTTGAGTTTCCGGGTTTTCATTACGCCTTCCATCTCAACCGAATAGCTTTGAGGAGCACCTCTATCGACGAGACCTGACTACATTCCTGGAATAGATGACTCAACACACCTCACGGGGGCATCAATTTATTCCCACAACGGATCTGCACCTCCTTCGACCATGCTACACTCTCACTACAGGTGAATAGCAGTCTTGCAAGACTGAAAATTCGACCATCTTGACGGGATCGTCCTAGAGATTTCACCTTTTTGGCTCCACAGTTTGCGACTCTCATCAGTGGTTTCTGCAGTCTGGGAGAGTGCATTTTCTGTTCGACTAGAATCTGTCAACACAGAAGCAGTCATTCGTTACCATGATCACCAGCTTCACCACACTTTGTCTCGTCCTTTTGTTTGCTTTCCCTAGCAGCAGTGAGCTTGTGCATGATGCCGATCACGTGTTGCTCATGGAATCGACAAACGAAACTCTAGGGACCTCTTTGCGTCGAAGAATGGACAAGGTATGTGAGGGAACATCTTGCTCTGTTACTCTCGTTGCGTTTGCTATTGTAAACCGCCGCTAACCTCCTCATAGAACCCGCAGCCAGAGTATACGTCGTATTCCAAGCTTACATCTCAATCAGGATGTCTAGACAGTATCTCTCAAGGCACCTTTCTCGTTGCAGGTGATCTACTTTGCTCCAAGAATGGACGCTATAAGTTTGGACTCTCTGTCAAGGGCGACCTAGGAATCTGGCGAGGATCCACGCATACATGGTCCGCCGGCATAACCAACGCTGTCATTGCAAAAGTTCAGAATGACGGAAACTTCGTCGTTCGTGACGGGAAAGGAAAAGTATATTGGCGTTCTCGCACGCAGGGTGGTCGCTCAACCGACACTCAAGTCTCCTTAAGCAATGATGGCATCGTTACAGTCACGAACAAGCAGCTATGGAAGAGGCTGAAGATAGATCCTTTTGCAGTCCAGGTCGAAGTTCTTGAAACGTTGCCTCCTATCCATCCGCTCCCCCCAATCAATCCAATCTCCTGTGTCGCTCAAGTGAACGGGCGAATTGATCTTCACCTTGGTCACTTTATTTGCTCGCCGAACAAGCGCTTCCGTTTCGGTGTTGATCTCACGGGCAATCTGGGCTTGTTTGAAGGCGACCAGGTGATTTGGTCTGCTTCAACGTGCTGCACAGTCGACAATATGTCAGCCGTTCTACAACACGATGGCAACCTTGTCCTTCGAAACCCAGCTGGCCAAGCATTCTGGTCTGCCCGAGTGGCCTACATGGGAGCAGCAGCAGGAGTATCATCGCTATCATTGACCAACTCTGGCATGGTTTCTGTCGTCAATCCTGAAGGGCAGCGAGTCTGGGCCGTCGCTCCCAATCCCTCGAAGAAGCTGTGCAAACCTCAGGACACCCCAGACGGAAGGCTTGTGCTAAGAGAAGGTCAGTTCATCTGCTCTCCAAACGCACAGTTTCGATTTGGCATCTTTGAGGGAGACCTATCTTTGTGGGAATACAATCGGATGCGGTGGTCAGGTGGCACTTGCTGCTCCAACGACGAGGACCAAGCTAACATCCTCATGAAGTTTCGTTTCAGTGCCAACTTGGTGGTGGTGAATGCCGACACGAAAGAGCTGTTGTACTCCACGGGCACTGGAGTAAATTTCGGGTCTTCTTTTCTGCTCAACAACGATGGCATGCCAAGAATCATTTCTGCCGCTGGGAAACAACTTTGGACCGTAGATGAGCTCCAATTTGACACAACGGACGAAAGTAATCGTCGAGCCATGACTACCTCGCCTTCTGCAAGCCCCTCGGAGCGTACAATTCTTTTGGCTCCTAGGCCTCGACATCCCCAATGTGTGCCGTCTGGCATCGGTCCGATGCAGTTGAAACCTGGTGACTTCATCTGCTCTCCAAATGGCCAATACCAATTTGGTCTGTCGTTTGGAGGCGAGCTCGTGCTTTTGGATTACGACCTCAAAGTCTGGAGTGCGGAGACAACAGGCAACAAAGTCTCGATACAGCGTGACGGCAACCTCGTTCTCTACTCACCAGATCTCACGCCTCGTTGGTCCTCGCAGACTGCCGATAAGGAAATCGAAGATGTTGAGCTGATTATGGGAGACGACGGTGTTGCAGGCGTACGTTGCTCGCATCGTGGCATCGTCTGGTCGACGGCAATCGCGTTGAATGGTCGGGTGCTACCCGTCACCTTGTATCAGAAGGCCATGACTGGCTACCAAGGGTGGTTCTATGCTCCTGGCGATGGTGGTTTGGACCATTGGAATCATTGGTCGGAACCTCGAACGTTACCTGACAAGAACAGTGTTCTCGTTGACATGTGGCCAGACTTGTCAGAGTTTGACGACGATGAACTGTTTCCAACTGGATTCAAGTTCGCCAACGGGTCAACAGCGCCGCTTTATAGTGCGTATACCACCAGGACAGTCGAACGACACACTCAATGGATGCAAGAATACGGCATTGATGGCGTATTTCTACAACGATTCATTGGCGACGTTGTCAGCTTTCCGCACGTTCTGGACAAGGTCCTCGACAACATTCGGAGCGGATCCGAAAAGTTTGGGAGAACGTTTGCAGTGATGTATGATATTGGCAACGGAGACGACGCTACGTTAGTGGATGACCTGATCAATGACTGGAAGCGCCTCGTGGATGACACCTTCATTAGCAAGAGTAGTCAATACTTGCACCACAAGAACCGACCACTGTTGGCCATATGGGGACTTGGTATTCACGACCGCGAAGCTGATTACGGTCACGCTACAGAAATCCTGAACTGGTTTCAATACGAGGCCGAAGACAAGTACAAAGTGACACTCATGGGCGGCGTGCCAACAGGATGGCGTGACCTCACTCGAGACTCCAAGACGGATCCAGAATGGGTCAAGCTTTACCGTAGGTTTGACGTGATCTCTCCGTGGGCTGTGGGTAGAATGATTGACGAGAAGACAGCGGACCATTTCCTGGAAACATTTCTTCTTCCTGACATGGCAGAATGCGAGGCATCTGGTATCGATTACCTCCCGGTTGTGTTCCCTGGATTCTCATCTCATCATCTCCTGGGGAAGCCTTTCAATGAGATTCCCAGACTTGGAGGTGACTTTTTGTGGCGCCAGTTTCACAATGCGATCAATGCAGGCAACTCGATGGTGTACATTGCCATGTTTGACGAAGTGGATGAAGGGACTGCAATCTTCAAAATAAGCCCAGAAGCTCCTGCGGGAACTCCCTTTGTGTCGCTTGATGCAGGCCTGCCGAATGATTGGTACTTGCAGCTGGCGCGAGAAGCCGCCTCGTACCTGCACGAGGGACTCGAGGTCCCTGCAACGATTCCAATCAGACCTTAGCGTCGGAAAAGAGGAATTTGATTTCAAGCAAAGCAGAGAACAAGGAAATTACATTCTACATTTTATATTAGATTCTTTCGGTCCTGCTGAGCCGACTAGAGACTACAAGAGAACTAAACTGTGACATGACCTAGTCTAAGCGTACAGTACACTGGTCCACTGTCTGTCCAACAGTGTGGTGTCAAATAATCATAACACGTCCGGACGATGACGGACGGTAAGGTACGGTGTTATTCAGCTTCGAAGATAGCATTGAAATTCAAATTCAATCAACCGTTTTTTCATTTCCAATTCTTGCACCTCCCTTGGATGCTGCTTCATTCAACACAGCAACAAGCAAGAAGGCTCCGCAATTCCTTGAGCCAGTCCTTCGTACTCATTGTATCAATCAAATACCAATAACGCTACAGGTTGTAACTTTTTGAGTCTTGAAGGAATTTAGTTTGTTTCGTCGAAAGTCAACCACCAAGACCGAGAATGCATATCAAACAGGTTGTCATCGACGGCTTCAAGTCGTACGCTCATAGGACGACAGTAGACGGGTGAGTGTGCAACTGTTATTGCTATGTGTGTAAAGACAGAAATCTGTGCTCATCCTCTTTCAGCTTCGACCCACATTTCAATGCCATTACTGGTTTGAACGGTTCTGGAAAGTCCAACATTTTGGATAGTATCTGCTTTGTGTTGGGAATTACCAATCTCTCGCAAGTGCGTGCAGGTAGTCTCTCAGAACTGGTCTATAAACAGGGCCAAGCAGGTGTCAACAAGGCGACAGTGACGATCATCTTCAACAATCAAGATGAAGCCACGAGCCCAGTTGGCTACGAACAATGTCAGGAGGTGACGGTCACTCGACAGGTTTTGATCGGAGGAAAGAGCAAGTACCTCATTAACGGAAGAAATCAACCTGCGTCGCAAGTTCAGAACTTGTTTCATTCGGTGCAGTTGAATGTTAATAACCCTCACTTTCTCATTATGCAAGGTACGACAACATCAGATCGTGTGACAGATACTGGGAATGAATCAATCTTATCAGGTGTCTCACACACTTTACTGCAGGTCGTATTACCAAGGTTCTCAACATGAAACCCAATGAAATTCTTGGTATGGTTGAGGAAGCAGCTGGCACTCGGATGTACGAAACCAAGCGCGTCGCAGCCATCAAGACTATTGATAAGAAGCAAATGAAGGTTGATGAGTTGAATGCCGTCTTATCGGAGGAGATTACTCCGACCTTGGAACGATTGCGCGGAGAAAAACACAATTACTTGAAGTGGAGCAAGAACAACGCTGATATTGAGCGGATTGATCGATTCGTCATTGCGAGTGACTTTTATCGGGCCAACAAGGCACTCGAGAGCAATGTCGACGGGGTGTCGGAGATGGAGGACCGCGTTGAGCAGCTCACACAGGAAGCAGCAAAGGGACGTGAAGAGGTATCTCAGAAGGAGCTTCAAATCAAGGAGCTCTCTCAAAAACTCTCTGGAGAGTTCGATGAAGAACTCAAACGAACCAAGGCAGCGGAAGAAAAGCAATCAAAAGAGCTTGTCAAGGTGACGTCAACATGGCAAAACAGTCAGACAGTTGTCACAAGCGCGGAGAACGATTTGAACGCGGCAAAGGAGCTCGTTGTTGAAACGAAGGACGCAGTTGCAGCGAAAGAAACGCAGATGAAGGAAGAATCTTTGAAGATTGATTCTGAAAAGAAGGAAGCCGTCGACGCTGAGTCTACTCACGAACAGTTGAAGACCGACTATCAGAACATGTCTGCAGGAATCTCCTCATCACAGGGAGACGAAGCGGGAACCTTGCCACAACAAATCTCCAAGGCGCATTCCGACTCCAAGACCGCCGAGGCACGTGCCAAACAGGCCAAGATGAAGATTGACCATCTGGGCAAAAATCTAAAGGTGAGTTGATTGATTCCCTCATCGTTCGTTCGTGGCCAGTACGATTTGAAACTTACGCTCTTGTATTTCTATTTCTTCATTCGCAGAGCACCAAGAAGGAGATGGACAAGGAATCCAAGTCTGCCGAGACTCTTAGCAAGAAGAAGGACAAGGCCGCCGCCAAAGTGGAGCAAGTCAGCAACAAGCTGTCAGAGCTCACCTTTTCTGAGGAAGCCTACAACGGCCTAGATAAAGAAAGAGTCGATCTCGACACGACAGTCAGAGAGCTTCGTGATACTGTCGACACACTTTCTGCTCAGTTAGAGGGACGCCTTCGTTTCAAGTATGCTGATCCTGTTCGTGGATTCGACCGCTCCAAGGTCAAGGGGCTAGTCGCCAAACTTGTCGACGTCACCAAGACTGAGCACGCTACGGCCCTTGAAGTTGTTGCCGGCGGCAAGCTCTACCAAGTCGTTGTCGATGAGGCAATTACTGGAAAAGCACTCTTGAACAAGGGCAAGCTTGAGCGCCGAGTCACTATCATTCCGCTCGATAAGATTCGGGGAAGACGAGTTGCCGCCTCAACATGCGATCGGGCCAGCGATATCGCGTCCTCCATGGACTCAACAGCTTCGGCTGCCATTGAGCTCGTAGGTTTTGACGAGGAGGTGCGCACTGCCATGGAGTATGTCTTCGGCTCTACTTTAGTCGTTGACGGTATGAAGGCTGCCAATCAGATTTGTGACGCTACCAAGACGCGTACTGTGACCTTGGAAGGAGATGTGTACGATCCGTCAGGAACCATCTCGGGAGGTTCCAAAAACAATCTTGGGTCTACACTCTCGAAGCTCACAGAGTTGGCGAAGTCTCGAAAGGTCCTCGTGGAAAAGGAGTCTCGCCTCAAAGAAGTTACGAAAGAGTTGGACTCCATGAAGAGTACGTACAGCAAGCATGAGAAGCTGAGCGACCAGCTTGAGCTTGCAAAAGCAGAATTTGCTGGTGCGGAAAAGCATCTGTCCCAAACCAAATTTGGAATGATTGCCGAGACGTACGACACCATGCTCAAAGAAGTCGAAGAGGCAAAGGCAGAATTCAATGAAATGGAAAAGGAGAAGGATCAAAAGTGGGCCCTCTACCATGAACTTCAAGAGCGCGAACAAGAGTTGACGCAGGAACGCGAGACGAAATTGACCCAAATCAGCGAAGCCGTAAAGGAAGCCAAGAAACTGGCTAGTGAAAAAGCCAAGAGCGCCAGAGAAGCTGAATCGCGCTCTCAGACACTACAGCTTGAGCTGGAGAGCGTCAAGGCCGAACTTGCCGCAGCCGAAGAAGCTGTCTCGCTTGCTCAGAAAGTCTTGACTGAAGCCAACGAGGCCGAACTAGAGCTCCAGATGAAGGTTGGTGAGTCCAATGCTCGCTACGAGGAATCTAAGGCTGAATTGACTGCCGTTGAGGAGAAGTTGACAAACTTCTCCACACAACTTCGCGATATGAAATCCAGCAAGGACGACCTTCAGAAAAATGTGGACTCTCTTGAGCTCGAAGCCAAGAAGGTGAAGGTCACTATCGCCAAGATTGAGAAAGACCGTTCGAATGCTGAGAAGTGTGTGGCCAGCATGTTGAAGAAGTACTCTTGGATTGAGAGCGAAAAGGCTGCATTTGGCGTGGCTGATGGAGACTACGATTTCGACAAAATGGATGTGGCCGAAATGAAATCACAGTTGGACAATTTAAAGAGCGAACAAGATGTATTGGCAAAGAAGATCAACAAGAAGGTCATGGGAATGATTGAGAAGGCAGAAGCCGAATACACCGAGCTGCTTCGCAAGCGAAAGGTAGTCGAGAACGACAAGAAGAAGATCCAAGCCGTGATCCAAGAGTTGGATGTCAAGAAGAAGTCGGAACTCGAGCGAACCTGGGTCAAAGTTACCCGCGACTTTGGATCAATCTTTTCGACACTGCTGCCAGGAGCATCCGCAAAACTGGAGCCTCCGGAAGGGATGCAAGCATGGGAAGGCTTGGAAGTCAAGGTTGCATTCGGTGATGTCTGGAAAGAAAGTCTCTCGGAGCTCAGTGGAGGACAGCGTTCTTTGTTAGCTCTCTCCTTGATTCTCTCCTTGTTGTTGTTCAAGCCAGCTCCAATGTATATTCTGGATGAAGTTGATGCAGCTCTCGATCTCAGTCACACGCAGAACATTGGAAATATGCTCAAGACTCACTTCTCACAGAGTCAATTTATTGTCGTGTCATTGAAGGAAGGCATGTTCAACAATGCCAATGTCATTTTCCGCACCAAGTTCGTTGATGGAGTATCGACGGTGACACGAACAATCGGAACAGGTTCTAGTGTAAGAGCCCGCGCCCTTGCCGAAACGGACACGAACATGGACGACGAGGCGGAAGTGCAGGTTCGGAAGCGACCAGCCGCAAGTCGATCAAGGCGCGGAAACAAGGAAAATGTTGTCAACTAATTATAACTATGTAGTGAAAGGGGTTCAAAGAGACTGTGTCAACTACGCTCTATACTTCAGAATTCGTTGCCAGGACCTCCATCATGGGCTGTAAACCGACCGTGTTTTCTTCTCCTCTCATGTGTCGCTTGGGTTGCTTGAGCCATGAGATTTGTCGTAGCAGGGGCCCCATTGGTAGCGTTGTATTTGTAGATTTGTGGCCGTTGCTTGTCTTGATTGCCTAGCAGCTTGTCCCTCTGTTCTGCTTTTCCCGATGGTTCAAACTCCATCTTGTCCGCTTCCTCTCGAGCCTCTTGGTACTGATCGATTGTGACGTCAAACCTTTTGAGCAACTTCTCTGTGCTGACCAGCGATCTGTTGACGGCGGAGTCACCAGGACCCGACTCCAACGGCGTAGCGTTTATCCCAAGGTTTTCTCTCAAATTGCAGACTGTTGTGAGCCGATCGTTGAGTGACCGAAAGGCATCGCTTTGGGGAAGAAGCATGAGCAATCCGTACAGCGACTTAAGAAGTGGTGCATGATGCTTTGAGTCAACATCCAAAAGTTGTAACCTTAAGTGCACAAAGATGGGACTTTCCAAAAGCTGCACCAACTTGTCAACCTGCATCAGTAGACCAACAGTCACTTCAATTTGCGAGAAGCGTTTGATTAGCTCAAAAGACAGCTCGTACGCTTGAGCTAGAAGGCAGAGCGAAAACGTGGCAATGGGATTGTGACACCAACAACGAAACAGCACCGTGAAAACACGTACCCCATCCGTTGCTTGGGTGCGAGCTTTGGATAGTCGAGAAACTCTTGACTTTGTAAACGCAGTGGCCAGAATGGACCGTAGATCGCTCAACTCGGATGCCGTCAAGAGAATCAGATTCAACGTCTGAACCATGGTGCTGATAAACTCAAGACGATCTACCTCTGAAGCTTCCAACTCGTCACCAGAGGGCTGGTAGTTGCACAGAGCTTCCGACATACGAATATACACACTTTTTGCGTTCAAGAGCACACATAGCTTGCGCACAATGAGGGAGCCCCGCGTCTCTAGCAAGTTCCGATCGGCGGCAAAGAGGTTCAGGATCGCAGTCAAAACCAACTGAAATTGAGCTTCCTCTTTCTCACTCTCCAACGCTCCCTTCATTTCTTCTCTTTGTGCCAGTGAGATTCGGGACAAGACTTGGAGATTCAACAGCACAACCGCATCGCTTGGATCCGAAAGGGTTCTTAGCAACACGGGGAGCATTTTGGGAATATGATCTGTCATGTCAAATTTCCTCTTCTCCATGAGCATATTGATCCATCTAAGCGCTGAAATTTTGGTTCTCACATCATCCTTAGTCAACAGTTCACTGGACAGAGTATCCAATAAAGGCTTGAGTTCAAAGTCACCCCTTGTGTCTCGAACAAGCGTCAGAAGATCGTCGTTGGTACGTTCCGCCACAAGCCGAATCTCAACTTCATTATCCGAGATGCAGCGCATGATTGCCCCCAGCACTTCTGCATGATATGGTAGCAGAGAATCGCCACCGGAGTAAGGATGGTGAATTAGCTCAGCCAACCACGTAATCGCAGTCAATCGATTCAGACGTTCTTTTGAATGACACTGCGCTACAAGAATCGAAACAATCGGGCCAAACTCCACCACTGTACTTACACTCACTTCCCTCAGAAAATCCGAGAGGGCTGAGTCGGCAGCTTGTCGAATCTCGCGATTTGAGTCACTTAGCATCTACAAAGACGTGTGAGTCGACAAGTTGGCACCAGACTCTAGCTTGGTCTAGGACTTTCACTTACATTGAATAGCCCATCAAGAAAGTCAGGCAAGTAATCGATCATGGAGATATCAGGAATCGAATCCAGCAGTGTTATCCACCCAACCAGTAGCTGTCGAATGTATGGATTGCTCCGTCGAATGTAGTTTTGAAGCAGCGGCAAAAACTGTTCAACATGAAAGGAATCACTTTCTGTCACAATTTCCTTGATCAACCGATCTAGCAAGTTGGCCGCGTTTTTTACTTCCACATCGACATCGGCGTAGAGTTTGGTGAGCCCCTCAAAAATTGAGTTGAAGTACTCCAAGATGAGAGATCGCGCTGCTTTCGCAATGTTGTACAATGATTCACATGCATAATGCCGCACTCGTGCTTCGGGGTCGTCTGTACAATGTAATACAGGTGGTAGCAACGTGTCCAAATACAGCACACTGTTTTGCACCAAACCAACAGCAGTCGCGGCAAGACCCAACAGACCCCCCTTTCGGTAGTTGGAATTCATGGATGTGCAGAAATCTTTGGAGAGAATGGCAATGACGGACTGGATCATTGCGGTGTTGTTAGCCTCTTGCAAGGATTTGATTAGGGCTTCGATTTCCAGACAGGCATTTTTGCGTTTCTCGTTTGATCGATCACCCAGCATTCTCTGGACAATGGGTGGAAGAGGCGACTCCATAGAGATGGCATGCGGCTGCTGTGAGGCGGATGACACCGTCGATGGCGTAGGGCCTATCATATGAGAGCCACCTGCTGAAATGGATCCTCCTTCTACTGAATGGGAGCCTGTAACAGACGACTGACTTTCAGGGGGAGGTGGAGGGGGAGGCTGCTGCTTCATTGCAGCTTCATGTTGCGCATAATTCTGCGCATAGTTCTGATGAATCTTCCTTCTGTTCGAGGGCCGAATATCTGGTGGTTCTTCCATCTCGAATGACTTATAGTCTCGATGAGCGCACTACACCTGACGAAAGTGATCTACAGGAGGAACAGGCTGTTGTCGAACGGTGATAAACTTTGAAAATCTCTTTCGTCCGTTCAATAACAGAGCATTGGAATCCAAAAATACCGGCACTGACACAAACACACCGAAGATTGACAGACAGCGGAGCAAGCAAGCAGGTTATTCCGAATGACATCACATGTTGATGTTCCGATTGATCCAAATTTACAAATAAATTGAAGAACAAATCCAAATCAAAACTCCATTGTCACTTCTTCGCCATCTTCTGCACTGCTAGCTGCCCAGTTCCCACCCTCAGAGCTGTCGCATACGCACCCTAGCTTCTAATTCTTCTCAGCATGAAGAATCTTCTCACCATCTTCTTGATTGCTTCCAATGTGTCTGCATTCCTGGCGCCCACTGCGTTTCGCCCAGCATCCTTGGTCATTCGTCGTGACACCGAAGAACCCTTGGAAGATAGTATGCCAAAGATACCTCAGCTTCCCCCCGCCATGCCGGGCCGCGCTGCCGTCAGTTTAGATCAGCAACAGCCAACGCCTGTTGTAGGCGACAAGTTTGAGATTCAATACACATGCAAAAAATGTGACACTCGCAACGCGAACAAGGTATCAAGAGTCGGTACGTCAGAGAACACGCGCGGCATTGTGGGTAGTCGATATTGCCATGCTGTAGGGCATGTCGCCTCTCTATACTATATGATGAACTAACCTCCCCCC
>JAVCKV010496415.1:0-11649 GCA_032274145.1 Herpochondria borealis | reverse complement strand
AAATGTATAAATAATGATTTAGACAGGCATTAAGTCCTTGACAAAATCTACTCACAGATGACACTTTTCTAGTCGTTGGAGTGTCTTTGATGCCGAACACGACTGGCACTTCGGCGCCAATCTATCATCTATCCACCAAGAACCATGTTACTTGCATTGACAGATTGAAACAACGGCCTTACTGATAGATGACGAGAAAACCGCGACATATTCAACATGGTGGCAATAAGGATTTATACAACATACAGTATCTAGTCTATGCATACAGGTGTTTGTGCGTGAGCTGTTCCCCTTGTGTGTGAAGCTGGTGTGTGAGAGAGATCTAAGCAGCGACGCTGCATGCGAATCGTTGGCGGGCCTTTCTTCGAATCAACTGCTGGAAGAAAGAACCTGGTGATTGCCCCATATCTGTTGTCTGATTGTTCTTGTTCTTCTTCTCGTAGTACCGCTTGACTCTTGACGACACAAGAATGACGAGTTGCTCTTGGATTAGATAGGATTGTGCGTGGTGTTGGTCTCTTACATCCTGAAGCTCGAGTAGTAGCTCTTGTCCCGTCTCTCGAAGATTTCCGATAAGAGAGTCATAGTCTTGTCTTGTAGAGTTCATGTAAGTCTCGAGGAGATCTTGAGCGCGGAGACACTTGATGAGTTGCGCGTGCACTCGAACAATTAGAGGTGAGACGCTGCTATCGTAGCTTGGTTGCAGCACGTCGATGTAGTTTCGTAGCGTTATGCTTGTGTTATCATAGATAGCCTTGTTTAGTCGCTTTGAGAGTTCAGAAGAAGTCTGCTTGCAATTGTGAACCAACCTTCCATGCTCATCATTGGCTTTCTTGCGTTGCGCTCGAATCGCCTTTAGTTGTCGTTCCACCTTGAGACGCTGCAGTGTCAGTTGGGCGACACCAATCTCGTTCTGAAGTATGCCATTGCTTTGAGGTTGTTTGATCATGGTGAACGATTGCTGTTCAGGTTGTGAATGCATCAACAAAGTCATTGAATGAATTTTGAATTTTGTGTGCAGATGATTGCGTTCCAGACTCAATTATCGTAAATGCCTGTTGAGTTCCGATTTTTAGACTTGGAATGACTCTCGATAATTTAGCATCCATCAAGAATGCCACTGCGAACTGCAAGCACAGTAAAATGCACATGACGGTTCCCAATATGGGCATTTCTGACGGGGCTCGGCTGAACATCCAAGAACTTCTTCACAAACCCATCACCACCCAGACTCATTTTTTCAGAATGACCGGTCTCCAGCACCATACAAACCGAGAAAGTTCAAGTGCTTACTATGCCACTTCGCTCGGCAACGGGACTCGGGGAAGCTTCCCACAAGGGGCTTAGCAGAAACATCGCAGTGGGAACGTGCCTGGGGCATGTACCTTGGGTCGAGCTTGCGGCCTCGTGCTCAGCTGTTGTATGTCTACTAGTCATCTAGAACTCTGCACACGTCTAGAGGGTTGAGTTTTCCAACAAAGACTTTGACCTAGACTAGGACAGAATAGTTGGTCACAGTCCAAGTCGTCATTATCACCGAGGACATAGCCGGTGAAAGCAATATCGTCCAAAAGATCATCGATGGGTGCAAACTCCGACCTCATGTAAGCTGATCGTGTCAATCTCGAGCATATGCACTATTCCAGGCAACGACAAACAGAGTAGTTTTTCGAACCCATCTTCGAACCAATCTATCTCTTCGGAATATGACAGAATGTCGAGTCATTGTATGCGTCGCCATCACCGCTTGTCTGTGCACTACTGACTGACAAGTTCGTACTTATGTGTCTCCCGATAGCTCTGTTCCCGCTTTTCCTTCTCAACCGCAGATGCCATTCTAGTCATTCAGTTTCGTGCAAGCTAGCCCCTCGGGGTGCGATGTCGCGGCACAGCTGTTTCTTCTTGATATCCGATGAACCCAGTGCTTGTCTACACTTTGCGTAGTCATGCGAACTCCATGCTCGCCTACGCTTCGGGTAGACACTGCGTGGTATCAAGCAAGACTGGCTGGACATTCTAGCTAGTTTTGCGGTCCCTCTCTCTATAATTTGTAAATGTATTAGACTAGCACAAACTTGCGCCATCAATAGGTAAATGCAGGCACTACTGTACTTGGAGCCCTCGTACAGCATGATTGATGCGTCCAGACGTTGGAGAGGACGTACAGACAGACGACATCAGACGTGCTCTCTTGTAATTGGCCAAATTGTTACTCCCCCTTTGGGTCAGAAAAAGGTCAGAATTTTTATCGTGTAAATAACACGCATCGTAACGCAATCGTAACACTATCGTAACACTATCGTAACACAAATCGAACGGGGGAAATCAACTAAATTGGGGGCTGTTGCTCATATCATGGTGACATTGCTAGTAGCCACAACGGCCTGCTGCTGCGAGAACACGACAGCTGTAGTGATGAAGTATATATCCATCGCAACACAGTCAATTTGTGCTTCTCTCAGTATCGTCAATTTCGGAAGAATTCTGCATGTTGTTCGACTGGATTATCTTCAAAGAAGCCGCACAAGCTGAGTCCAGATCCGACCCATTTGGCGATGTCTGACCCATTTAGTGATGTCTAGCTTTCGTACAAGACAGTGCTATGTCTCGCACATGGTGTCGGCAACCATGCCGAGTCCAACTCTGATCCATCTAGCGTGCTGATGCTGATCGCCAAAGCATCTTCTTTCACATTGTATCGCCGACTGCGACGCGGCAGATCTCAGTTCAAACTAACTATCCAACTGCAACAAGTGTGAGCCATGATATCACTAGCGCCACTGAAAATGTGATCCGCACCGATACTGCACTGCTGATTTCTTCCTTCGAGTGTCGCCGTTCCGCGTCCTCAATTTCACCCAACAGGGCATGCGAACTACCATCCGTCGATTGCTCGTGCATCACAAGAGATGGAGCTTGCTTTCGTAGACTTGGCTTTTTCGGACCAAGATACGCAGAACTGCGTCCTTCTTCTGAAACGGATCCTCTCTTGCAAGTCCATCGCGCCGTTGAAGTGGCAGTTGTGCTACTATCCACCAACATCTTGTCGTCTTCGTTCACGAGCAGTAGTGCGTCAGAGTCTGCTACGAATTCATCGTACCACGTGTTGCTATCGTCGTGAATGGGTCGAAAGCTATCAACGCCAAAGACATTTTGCGAGTTATCATCGACAACCAGCATCATGGACATGTAGGGGTGACTCAAGTCGAGAGTCAGTGAAAATTGTGCATCACCACCCACGTGACGGCTGAGAATGTTCTGCTGTTCTGATTCATCGAATACTTGGCTGGTTGGAGTGATAGCGTGGTCTCGGCTCAACAATAATTGCTGAGCAGGACCCCCGAGCAGAATCGAGCCTTCGTCTACTTCCTCCCACAGGTGATAGATATTGTTGTGTGATACAGCAGCCACCATCACGGATGCATCATCTTCGCCTGACCACTTGCTCTGCATCAGCTCGACTCGACAGTCGTATCTCACGGATGTGGTGGCAGGAACGTAGTCATGTTCTACAGTTGTAACCGTTTTATACGTTGCTGCTTCCGCGGTTGTTAGCAGCACAATAGTTGCAAACCAATCGAATGATGAAGCTCGTACGGAAGCTATGATGGGTCGCTGTCTCTTCATTCTTTTAATACTGTTCAAGTATGGTTCATACTGGTTCAAACAACAAGGTTATAATATCAATTAGGTCTTCAAGGTGCTGCTGCGTTGCGGTGGCTTGGTTGTTGTTGCTTCTCGCTGTTAGCTGATTGATGGCTATTTATAGCTCACTTCTATGATCAAAATGTCTATTTTGATGGAATGACTCCAAAAAGTCATCCGCTCAGCGGAATCAGTATATCCTGTTGGTGAAAAGGACAACTAGTGAAACGTCTTCACGCACGATATCGTATTATGACTGAGGAATTATATCTATCGGTATCACAATGCCAGAGTGGCCGCCGCTCACTTTTTTCGATACCAACGGGGAGACCGAGGGTGGAGTTCGTCAATTGTACGATTCAGAAATCATCCAACAACCTACTCTGAGTCTCATCAACAGTAGAGAAGGTGGATGGCATCCAGTGGCTGTCGAAAATCCAGCACTGCATGCAACAACGAGAAGGTATGAAAAACGAACTAAACCTGTAATCTTTCCTCCAACCGAAGTGACGGTCCTCTCTCCTCTCGAGTAATGGAGGTTTTGCTGTGTTAAAAGAAGCAGTTAACAAGCTTCTTAGGTCTAGATCGATCATCGATGCAGCCGCATAGCTAACCTAGCTTAGTTAGTCAGACTCGCGGCACGAGTGACCCTCGATGTATCAATATCCTATACGTTCATGTCTATTCTAACAATACCCTCATCTATTTGCACCAAACCAGTCGATTCTTTGCTTTTCTCACGACCAACTGTTGCAGTAGTGATCTCTGGTTGTTTTTCGTCGGCGTATTGCTCCCACTGCTATTACTCTTTTCCTTGTAATATCGCGACAGCCGTCTCGTCATGATGGAAATCATGTGCTGTTGGACCTGATGCGCCCGGTCCTGCTGTTCTTCTCGCAGCGTTTGTACCTCGACTTGAACGTCTTGCTTGTACTCGTGCAGTACACCCACCAGTCTGTGATTTTGTTCCATAATGAGTGGCAGTATATGCGTCACCATGACATGATGCAACCGTTGCACTCGAATCAAACGAGCCACTGTGCGAACAATGTATCGACCGTGTTTCTTTGTATTCAAATGTTGTTGTTGTTGAACAGCCGCAACAAAGATATTGGATGGATGATCTGAGATCGTGGACGCCCTGACGTTGATTTGAACCAGTCGTTGAAATCGTAGCTTGGCAACCTCTTGCCGATGTTGTTGCGGCAGCAGCGTGTTGGTTTCAAAGTCGCGAGCAGCAGCCATTCGTTGGGCTCGGGTTTCCGCCAGTTGTCGCTTCACCGCCAACAACCGCCGTGTCGTTTCAGCAGTGGCAATGATTTGATTGAGACAAGAGGAGGCCCTTCGATGGGTATTAGTAGCAGCAATCATCGCCCTGTTTGACTATCAGTCTCTGGAAATAGTAACCCACTCACACTCTGATCATAACCCGCAGCGAAGCAGGCCATCACAGAGCCGAAGATGATGGCGAGTGCATAATAGTTGGAATGTGACCTTGATGTATAACCGAAACAGAACGCAAAGGTAACCCATAACCCCGTATCAATTTGTCCAATCCCTCATTGTTTCATAGCCTTCTAGTATGAGTAAACCGTCTTTGTGATATGTCTGTTCCACTAAACAATTCTTGTGGCAGTACTTTCCTTTGCCCTATCATTGTAAAATAGGTACCATACTGCTACGATGGATAGTTCGATGCTTATGGAAATTTCAATTTCAAGACAAAATTGGCGAGCGTTGATACGAATCAGCCAATACCGCCACGACTCATAGATTATAGCTAGATGGATGATGCAGATAATATGGCAAAAGAATTCGGTCGACCTACCAGTCGGTCGACAAAGATTGAAGGATGCCGAGTCAGTTACTAATGTCGGTAGAACAAGTTGATTCTTGAATGAAGGATTTCAGTCTTGATGGCATAGCATTGGTTGGGCTTCAAAATGGCGAGGCGTCATTTTTGACTGAAGACGCAAACCGAGAATCACCATGATACGCTTGGTTTTCCTTGCAAGCCTTGCGGCCCTCCTTCTTGTAGATGCTCGAATGGGGCATGGTGGAGTCGATCATGAAAGACTTGGTCCTCAAATAGCAGGAGGAACCAGGAGGAACAGACGCAGTCTCGAAGATCAAGGGGATGATCCGTGTGCTGCCGATTTCGACGATGCAGCTTTCTTCGCTAACGAAATCGAGCTTTTGAAGCCATCCTTCTTCTCGGAGTGTGCTGCATCTCTCAAAATTGACACTGATAACATGATACAGCACATTCAGAACCTCAATGCGATCTTCAAACAGTACCAGTAAGTCATCCTGAAACTTGGCGCGTATCGAGACGAAAGATGTCCTTCTAACGCGCTGCTCCGCAAATTTTGTTGGCAGTTGCTTCTATGACATTGCTAAGGATCCATCTGCCAGCATTCCAGGTTCGTTTCAACCAGAGCTTGGCTATTCGGTTTACGGCGAAGGTGGTGGACAGGCAGATATTGAAGGTGAACTTGAAGGTGTTTTGCAGGATGTGATGGCCAACGGAGCCTCCATGGCGACGTTTTGGGATATTCAACACGTGTTCAATGCTTTGCGTGATGGTCACGTGGCTGTCCCTCGGTTGCAGGAGAGTTTCACAACGTGGCGATCGATCTTTATCCCTGAGAGGTATGTTGGTGTGAATAGCCGTGTCACAATGGATGCAGAGTTTGAGTTGGACTTCAATGGAGACCTGCAACTCTTGCTCACATTCAATAACACTGAGTTTGAAGCTGTTGAAACCATCGATGGTCTTAGCGTTGGTGAATTCATGATGACGATTGCGAACAACCCAGTTTTCCAAATCAATTCTCAAGATCTTGGCGGGCGAGTGAACTTTCTAATAGCTTCCGGAGGTGGCTTTGGCAACACACTGACATCGAGCGGGAAACCTTTAGATGCTCTTCCTGACGACTTTCTGGTCACGTACACTTCGGGAGGCAGCGAAACTTTTCATACTGGCGTTCTCGCTTCTGACATATTCTCATCATGGATGTTTACTTCAGAGGTTGGGGAAGGCAGTTTTCAATTGATTGTGGACAGAACAGCAGCCGAAACGTTCATCAACCAGCCTGGTGCGCAGTATGAAGCGTATGCGAGAGCAAAACGAGAGATTTCGAACCTGTCGAGTGATACCGTGTTTCCGTTTCGTACTGCGCCCACTGCCCACACAAAAGCCATTGCCAAGACAATTACACGGCAGAGCAATGAGGTTATTACTGATACCATCAAAGGGAAGGGCGGCTACACGATCCAAGGTGACGTGATGGTACTCAAATTTTCGAGCTTTAATGGCGTCGACCAGTTTGATGTCCGGGGTTTATGGGTGGACATGGTACAGTTGGCGAAGGAAAATGACGCTACGAAGCTTCTAGTGGATCTTTCGGGCAATGGTGGGGGGTCAATCACAACTGTGTACTACCTACTATTTTTGATGTTCCCCTCTGCGGATATCAATTGGTTCAGGAATCAATTCGATTTGAACTACAACGAGCCCATGCGCCTCTTCCTGGAGGTAGCCATTCCCCTCATTGACAGCGCCGCCACCAAGATTGAGGACTGCCCCCAAGAGGTAAGTAGTTGTCCTTAGAATCAGACGTGAAACATCTCGCGAATTTCTGGCTCAGACCTGCTCTTTTCTTTTTCAAACATACAGGAAATTCAACAAACGATTGACAAATTTTCCGAGACTGATTTAGAACTGTTTCGGATTGCTTCCAGTGCCATGGTGGAGCTTTGCGAAGAGTCTGCAAATCCTGCCTCTCTCAACGACACAACCTCTAGATGTGAGCAAGCGAGGCATTTTGAGTCTAACGTTACTGAGTTCCTCAATCTGCCAGAACCTACAACCTTCGGGGAGATGTTCACTTCCCTTCTAATCACCATAGAGAACTACAATCCGTGGAGCGTGGCCTTGGGTGGCCCTCTTGCTGTCCTCATACCGGAGATTGTATTGGGTGGTGTTCGAACAGTAATTCGCGGTGGCGTTGAATCGAATATTACAACAACGTTCAATCTAGCCCTGCAATTTCTATTTGACGATGCGATAACAGTTTCGGACTTCCTCGCACATGAGTTTGATGAGATTGTTTTCGTCTCGGACGGTCAAGCTGCTTCTGCGGCTGCAATCTTCCCGTTCGAGGCATCTCAACTCTATAAGAACAGCGATCGCAGCAACGTTACGCAAAAGGTAACGTTATGCGCCTACGGTGGAACTGGAAACCAGGACGATTTTACCATTGCTTCCATTCCGGCTTCAGTACAAGGGATTCATCTCGAAGATCCCATCATCGGAAAAGCTGCCATCTCCCTGTAAGCATACTCCTCAATACATTGCTCGCTTTTATGTCGCTCTACTCTACACTGAAAAGCTCACTTCTTGTCCCTTCTCTGTAGCCTTCTGGAGATACTACCTGACACTATTGAGGGGCTGGATGAGTTCGTCAAAGATGCAGCAGCGTATGCAGATTCTATTACAATCCCCCCGTTCTTCGCCACCACCTTGCCGGTAATGCCAATTTCCAACTACTATGACAATTTCATGGCACCCGGGGCTCTGCCGCTTCAGTTCGTCAAGATTCCCCTCGATGAGTATATTCCCAAAATTTTCACGGGCACGAGCTTCACGGATCAATCTAACTTGCGGGAACTGTACGAGGATGCCTCAAACTTCTTCTCGCCCTCTCCTCCAATCACAACTCCGACAATGTCGGCTCCAGCCGTGGCACCAGCCGTAGCACCAGTCGTTGCACCAGTCGTTGCTCCATCCAAAGCCTTTACGTCAGAGCCGCCATCATCGGCATTAGACAACAGCAAGAGCAGCAAGAAGAAGGGAAAGATGAAGGGGGGCGGCGGCGAAACTACGAAAGCAAAGGCGGTCAAGTCGAAGAAGAGCAAAAAGAAGAAGGGCGAAAGCAAAAAGGAGACTCACAAACTCAAGAAGAAGAAGAAGACAAAGAAGACAAAGGCAAAGATGAAGGGCCGTCGGTAGTCGTAGCAAAAGTACTGGGTCGATACCGTCAGTTTGTAATCCGAACGCATGGAGGATCTCTCGTCGAGAGTGCGCTCGCATTTTAAGTCACCGCTATTGTGACACCATCACCTGCACCGAACTACGTATGCTGCGGCCACAACGCAACGTACCATCAAGCGAGCTATCGAGACCGAGGACATCACGGTGGCTACTCTATGACGCGAGTAGTAACAGTGGGTGATGGTGCGGTAAGGGAGGCACTACTGGCTCCCCAACCGCACAATTGTTATCGTGGCAGCTTATCAGCCACACCATTCATACGCCCTTGCAATGCATACATGCAAGCGAGTCGACGAGTCGACGAATAGACTGACTTTTTGCATGCTGCTTCAATGGATGATTGTTGGTGACCAATGGTGGCTGCTTCTTGCGCAAAAGAGCTTACACGACAACAAGAACATACTCCTATTGTAGTGAAGTACGAAGAATGGAACATGTGAGAGACACGCATGAAGTTGGTGGTGACAATCAAGACAGTCAACGCAACGACGCGACAGTCAATGAGTAATGGGTTGCGAACAAGTCATCGTACGAATGGTGAAGAAAGAGGAGGTTTCTTGTGTCTCATTCGAAAACACGAGCTATTTACAGAAATAACAAAAGCCTACTGAAATTATTACTTAAGATTATTTTAAGGGGGCAATGTAGGACGTTGGTATGTTGCCTACGTGCCAGTTTGGTAACGCGTTACCAAAAACGTTACCCACCAGATTCGAACCGAAAAGACCTCGTACGCTTTAATTTTGGCGCACGCCTGCTGCAATCAGGATATTTTTCTCGTTTCTCTCGTACTATATTGTCAATGGCTTCCAAAGAGCAACGTCGCAACTACAACAAGACACAATACAACGGAAAGAGAGAAAAGAATGAAAAGAAAGAGAGGAAGAATCTGCAGAACAAAGCTCGAGACAAAATGAAGCAAGAACAGCAATGGGAACAACGAGATGTGCCCACCGAACTTGCCACCAATCAGCCTTCTTTCCGACCTGGCACTAATGAGAATCCTCCCCCTTCTCAAGAACCCTTCCTCTCTCACCCCATTTCGGAACATTCAGGATTGGGAATGTCACGATGCTGTGTATGTAGTAGTAGTACAAGACATAACTCGAGGATAAAGTTTGACTGGGACTTTGCATTATCAGTGTTGCTCTAAGCACACAAACGCGCCGAAGAATCAACCGAAATCAACCGAAACCAATAGGGCTCTGACGCTAAAAGGAGAGTTTGTTGATTCAAGGCACGCCTACCCCGAACCTCAAACTTCGTCCTGGATGTACGTGATTGAATTGTTAGTTAGTTGGAGTTCCCAAAACAAACTAACCGCCAACACACACTTTCTCAGCAAAACAGCATGTATAGTGTCGGCTTCTACAACCCTTTCCCCACAATGCTTTCTTTGACACTCGCAGACAGTCGTCGATGTTGCCCCCTTTTCCTCTCTCCAAAAATGTGAAGTGCACAATGACGCGACGTCCGTTAGATTCAATTTGTCTAAACGTGACGTATGGGCTTGCTTATCATACCAGGTCTTGTAGTGCAACTGACGTTTTCGTTTTAACCAATTATAAGGCAAGTTGTCCGTTGCGAACTCAATCGGTACCCTGGAGTTCCAAATTTTCCTACTGACATGATAAATATTGGGGAATGCAGGCGTGGCTTCCTGTTATCTGCTCCTCATGAACCTATACTGAATATATGGCAATCATCACAATGACCGCACATTGTGGGTCACATTGAAATTTGGCTCTCACAAATAGAGTGATCACTATAAACAACAAACGAACTTTCAGCGATTCGATCCGCGTTCGACTAGGTCGCAACTCCACCCTCCCCCTTCGTCAATAATAAACAAATGGGTTCATAAACCAGAAAGCATGAGTCCACACACGTCGACTGACTACACCTTGAAACTCAAGCAGGATCAAAGCGAGAACCACATTCTTGAGCCGTATCATACTATTGGTTCGGTTCAGTCAGTTGTGGCGGAAGCCTATCGAGCCAACCAGGCTGATGTTCAATGGATGAGTCAAGAGCTGGCACGATGTCGTCGCGACAAAGCAGAGTTCCTAAGCGACGTTGACCTGATTAGTCTTACTCGACAAAAGATCGAGAAGGATCGAGCTTCCGTTGGTGTTGCCAAGGAGTACTGGTTGGAGAACTCGGAACGAAAGCTGCACTGGCTCAACCTTAGACGACTGACAAACGATGCTCCTCATTGGGGCCACTACGACTCTTGCCTGCAAATGCTTGACAACCACAAGCTTTTGCCGTTTCAGTTGTTTTCGCCCATTACAAATTGTAATGGCGCCGAGGAGGACTATCCTTTGGCAAGCCTTGGCTACTGTTTCGAGACCGCGCGGATCGCTCGTGTCTTCACGGTCTACAAAATACTCATGATCTACGCTATTCATGCTGTTCTTATGCTCGATGCCAATGAGGCAGAAGAAAAGAAAAACGAAGAGAATAGTACCACGTTGCCGCGATCTCGATTTCACACGAATGTACTGCAAAATACACAGTTCGTCTACCCCATTACGGTTCCTTCGGTGTTGGATGACTTACTTGCCGACTGCTGTTTATACTACACTGATGGAACCGGTGCACAGTCAGGCATGTTGATTCCAAACGCAGGTTACGTGTTTGGTGGAGAAGTTCAACACGAGGCTCCCTTGAATCGCGGGCTCGACTGCACATCCTTTATGGGTTGGATCTCTGGATGCGGGCGCCCCTTAACCTACCTGTACGAACTGGCATGGAAGACAAAACTCGGACAAGAAGACGTGGATATCAATAATGAAGAGGACCAGGAGATGATGTTCATGCTTTGTGAACGCCATGATGTCATTCAGGATCATTCTCAAGCCCTACCTGGTGATATCCTCATATGGAGACACGTTGTCGGCGGGGGCCATGCAATGCTTGTACAAAAAATCATGGGCGATAATACT
>JAVCKV010496304.1:0-11650 GCA_032274145.1 Herpochondria borealis | reverse complement strand
TTTAGATCTGTAGCTGGAAGTGCTCTTAAGATGCTAAAGCCTTCTATAGCCACTTATAAAATGGCCGATATCCTCAACCAGGAATATATAGACCTACCCCACTCATATTCAGTAAATAGAAAAGTTCTTTTCGATAAGGAAATTACAGACTTGGTGAATGTAGAAGAAAATATTCAAGACTTGGAAAAGCTAATCCACTTGCTGAATCTGGTCAAAGATTATTCTCAAATGTTGATTCAGCTTGGAGAAAACGTAAGAGAGACACAAAAAGAAAAAATAGATTGTTCTGTAAAGGGGATATGAAAATTAAGAAGAATGAAGATCTTTGGGGACATGCAACAAAATTGGTAAAGTTGAAGAGAGATGCTATCAAGGGTGATAATGAAGAATGGGGTGAGATTCCTCAAGAAGAAAATAAAATTGAAGAACAAGATGAAAATGATGAAGATGACTGGGAATAATAATTCTATTAAATAATTTTTACTTTAAACTAAACTTAAATTATTTTGCCTTCAAATTATTTTAAAATAAAATCAGAAATAAAATTAATAGAAAATAAAATGACTAACATTAACTACACCAAGTTTCTTACTGATTCAAGATGGAAGTAGAAGTATAAAACTATAGATGAAACACTCAAGTTGATGTTTCGTGTTTTTTCACAGAGACATAACTTTTCTATTTCACTCATAGTGTAAACCCACACTTTTTAGTCTTCTCAGTGCCCCTCTCTCAACAACTCATTTTATTACAAGGTTTTGGTACTTTATAAGAGTTTTAGAAGAATAATACCAATCACTATATCTTTCACTTCGGGGAGTGCCTATGACTTCGAATTCCCATGGACTTTCTCAAGCCTGCAGTATATCGATGAGCACTTCTTTCTTCCAAACAGAAAAAATAGTTGAAGTTCTATATGGAGCATCAGACTCGATTTTAGTTATAGAGCTTTGGCTACTTCATTGACCAATACTGACAATTTTGAGATAATTACAGTTTTTTTCTCAAAAAACGTGAAGTTGTTTTTGTAACTCAGCATTATCTACTGTATGACTTAATATAAGATCATCAATATTCATAATCACATTGTCTTCTGGTATTTGTGCGAGGGCAGAAATACAATTAGATGACCAATCTGTATCTGGTCATACGTTTATTGCTATAAATCAATGAGGTACGTCTATATCACTGTTTGTGATTATATATTTTTTAAAAGTACAATCTGGCCAAAACTTTTCGTATCATTGTGCTAAAATATCCCACAAATCAGAATAATTATCACAAGAAGGAACAAATATAGCAAATGTATTTTTTTTAGTCATTGTTAGAATTTTATATTTTCTAAAAAGTATTTGTAGGTCATTTTTAATCAATTTGATAATTGTGTCTTATGTTTCCATCATAACTCTTCAATTTTCGAAACATCCAAAAGCTTCTTTGGCATACCATCTGGTTTACTCGTATCGAAACTCAGAGTTCCAGTGTATCAAATTATATCAACTAATTCATAGGCAAGCTCTTTTATAGAAATATCAATACCAGTACCAACATTTAAAAATATATTCTCACGGTGATTCTCCATAATCCAGATACAGGCATCAGCGAGATCCTCGACATATAGGAATTCTCTTCTACTCTCACCACTTCACCATATGACGACCTCAGGTGTTTTATGCACCTTTGCGTCATGAATTCTCTTCATAAGACCAGGTATAACATGTGATGTTTCGGGATCAAAATTATCACCAGGGCCATATATGTTTGTAGGCATACATGAAATATAGTTTCTCTTGTATTGAGAGTGTATTTTTTCACAAAGCTTAATTCCTACTATTTTAGCAAGCGCATATCATTCATTTGTTGGTTCAGGTTTTCCATCTAGTAAATAATCCTCCTTCATTGGTTGCGGGCATCATCTTGGATATATACAGCTAGAACCAAGAAATAAGAGGTTATGTATTCCACACTTGTGAGCTCATCATATAATATTATTTTGTATTTGTAAGTTTTCGTATAAAAACTCGGTAGGGAAATCTATGTTTGCTTTTATACCTCATACCTTTGCTGCCGCAAGTATGATGTAATCTGGTTTTTCTGATTCTAAAAAACTATAAACTTGTCATTGATCTAGCAAGTCTAACTCACTTCGGGTTCTTGTGACAATATTATCATAACCATTTGTTGTTAGTTTTTTTAGTATGGCTCATCATACGAGTCAAGCGTGTCAGGCAATATATATCTTTGATGTTGTATCCATTACTTTTGTAGTAATTTATAGAGTATTTCTATATCTAGAACTCATCACAAAGCGAAAAATAGAAGATGAAAAAAAACTCGAAAAAAACTTTTTGAGAAAAGGTTTTTTTGTATATATTTCACTGTTTTTTTCAAAAAATATAGATATATTTTTGTATGTAAATTATTTAAAAAGTAAGTCATGAATATTGTATATCTCCTTCCACCATCAGAGTGAAAAAACAAAACCCCTCTCAATTCTCCCCTTGTCAGGGGAGAGGGAAGACAAGGAGAATTACTGACTTTTGTGTTTGAAAAACCAAGAGACATAGCGCTTAACGCAACGCAGAAAGATCTGAAGTGTATCGGGAAGAGATATGAAGAGGGAATAGAGTTGAATAAAAATATCGAAGACTCTCTAAAAATGCCAGCTATAGAGCGTTATTCAGGAGTCATGTATAATGCTATTAACTATGTGGGCATGGATAGTAAGGCTCAGGAATATTTTAATAAAAATTTTGCTATTCTCTCTGGAATGTATGGTCTTTTGAAGCCCACAGACGAAATAGCGAACTACAAGCTCCCTATAGAAACAAAATGACTCTATGCATTCTGGTGAAATACGATTACTCAGGCTTTGAATGATCTTAGCGTTGATGTGGTAGTAGATCTTCTTCCAAACTCATATAAAAAGATGATTCAATGGACGGAATTACATGCTGATATTATAAGAGTAGATTTCTATAAAAAGGCTCTCCCTCAGGTTCTTTCTAGAGGAGTACAATATGCAGCCTCCCTCTCCTGAGAAGGAGAGGGAATTCAAGGGTGAGGTTTTGCTATTAAAGAATGATCTGCTAAACTCACACACTGAGTTAAAAAAGTAAAAGGAGAATATGTAGCAAATATATGCAAGATATGACCAGCTAAGATACACGATTTTCCATGAGAAAAGGTGCAAATATCTAAAAATGAATATCATATTCAGGTATATTCATAAGGAAAAAAATGAAAAAAATATTGAAGAAAATTTGAAGAATATTACTCGTGTTCATTTGTTGCTGCATACTTATGCTTATAGGGGCATACTTCATGCTCTTTTTTATGAGTGAAAAAATTGAAACTCTGGTAACTTTCCCTGGAAAAGATGTGAATCTTAAAGAATTTACGAATCATCCTGCAGGAGTTATTAATGCGGAAGATATATTTATCGAAACAAATAGTGGGGAAACGCTTCACGGGATATATATAGATAAAGGTGCTGAAAAGACTGTGTATTATTTTCATGGAAATGGAGCTCCAATGAACCATTTTTTTACAGAGATGCGCTATATCTCAGACCTATGATATAACCTCATGGCCTATGACTATCCATGATATGGGAAGAGTACGGGTGAACCATCAGAAGAGATGGTATGAGAGTTTTCACGTGAATTTTATGATTATATAGTATGAGAAAAATGACTCAAAAGTGAAAATACTATAGTCTGGGGGTACAGTGTTGGGACAGCAGTTGCAATAGACTTTGCTTCACAGGAAGATATATCTCACCTTGTGCTTTTTTCTCCACTTGCTTCTCGTTACGCTATGAGTCAAAAAATATTTGGTTTTCCGATTCAAAAGCTCTTTTTTAGGGAGGATTCATATATCTCGAGTGAGACGATTAGAAACATAACGGTTCCTACTCTGATTGTTCATGGTAGTAGAGATATTGTGGTCCCAATAGAGCAAGGGAGAGAAGTATTTATAAACTCAGGAACTCAAAAAAAATACTTCATAGAGCTTGACGGATTTGGTCATAGTCTGATTACTGAGAGATATTGAGAAGTGTTGGAGTGATTCCTAGGAGATTTTCTACGTGGAAATGAACTTGGATCTCCTACAATACTTATAACTCTTGAAAAAGCTGAGAATATACTCGCTGAAAAAGACTTGCTTGAATTCCTCTCAGAAGTTGATATGGAGAGTGATGCAAGTATCACAAAGTATGTAGATCCAAATGTGTCTTTTAGTGATATATGATATATTCCTGGAGACCTTGTATCACTTCCAAGACAGTTTGTATTTGATAGTAAGGGAACTGCAGAGCTTCGACTCGTCACAGTAGAGGCGCTTAACCGCATGGCAGGAGCGTATTTTGAAGAGTTTAAAGAAAAAATGTATGTCGTAAGTAGCTATAGAAGCTATAACTATCAGGCAGGTATTAAAGCCCGAGGTTGTCCTGATAACTTGTGTGCTAAGGCTGGGCACTCAGAACATCAATCATGACTTGCAATAGATTTTTGGTCAGCATCAACAAAAGAGCAATGGGACAATAATCCAAAGCTCACTATTGCGTATGAGTGGCTTATGGAGAATGCACATCTCTACGGCTTTCATAATCCTTATCAAAAGGGAAGAGATATTGATGGCTATGAGGTAGAACCATGGCATTGGAGGTATGTAGGAGTAAAGTTTGCAACTCACCTTTGGGAGCAAGATCTTACTTTTGCCCAGTGGTATTATAGTAATACAGAAAAATCCTCTTTTAAAAAAGAGGAAGATACTACTATTTCTTGAGACCTAGTTGAGGAAGAATTTGATAAGGGTTAGGCTGTTTTTCCTGCTTTTTCTTGAATCTTAATTTCTTCTTCTACCTCGTTTTCGAGCTCTTTTTGCAGAAGTATTTGAGTGAGAAGTTTTTTCTTTTCTCTTTTTTGTTTTTTCTTGGCTCTATCTTGAAGCGTCATCAGTATAAAAGGAAGAATAATGCAAGTTATGATTATGAGGGTAACACTCATTCATACTATAACTCATATTTTTACAGCCATACTTCCAAATAGCGTCTCAGAAACAAGAGCAAGTATCTCTTCAAAACTTTTATATGTATATGTAAATCCTATCATAATTATCCACTTACAGAAATAAGGTCTCCAGTCACAATGAGTCTATTTAGCGTTGTCCCAATAGGCCAACAGGTCATGAGTGTTATTTGCGCGTCGTCTTCATTGTCACTGTGTAGTACAGAAACATCTCCTGGCCGAATAACATCTTTTCCATATATTTTATAAACGTATTTTTTTTGGTTGTAGTATACGATGATTTCATCTCCGTATATAACGTGGTCAAGCAGAGCGAATACATCGTTATAGTTTCATTGCATCCATGGAAAGTTAGATGAGTGACCGAATATAAATGAGTTTCCTCATTGTCCTGGTTTCGCGCTTCCTGGATAACGAACAACCCCATCTTCTAGCTCATCCATAAATATATCGTTGAGCTCATCTTCTCCTTCAACGTGGGTATTGTTGATATCTACGAGAGGGATGTTTTTCCCAATTCTTGGTATAACAATTCTATTCTCATATGGAGTAATTTCTATATCCAAACTTACAAGCTCTGCTTCACTCTCAGATGTGAGATGTGAAATATCATGTTTTTCTTTGATGAATGTTTTTTCTATTGTAACTGTTTCTTCAAATGCTCTAAATGTATCAGTTTCACTGAGATCTCTTTCTGGTGCAGCTTTTTTAGATTCAAGCTTTGCAGCGTTTACAGAGCTAATGATTCCTTGTTCTGTACGCTCGAGCTCTTCACTGAATATATAACTATAAGCTAAATTTGAATAAGCTTTATAGTTACTGAGTAGGAGGAGAACAGCAAAAATACATGCAGAAGTACTTATATATTTTACGAGAAAAATAATACCAGAGATACTTCGAGAAAATAAAGATTTTTCTTGCGACTCTTCTTCAATCTCTAAAGTTTCTTCTAAAAAGACAATATTATCCTGCGCTAGTGTATCTTCTTGTAGAATATTACTTCAAATTTGATCTTCTTCATTTTGTTCTGGAGCGTCGAAATTTAGCGACGCGAGTATATCTTCGTTGTGGTTCATGTGTTTGTATTTTTATTTTTGTTTTGTGTATATTTATAGTAGCACATTAAAAAAATGGCTGCAAAATATTAATCTTGCTTTTCCCCTAATTCTTGATACTATTTACTTAGACATACATTAGTCCTGAAATACACTCATCATGCCAAGAAAAAAAGAAACAAGTTCTGGCTGAATCGTATATAGGCAACATAACGGAAATATCGAGATCCTTCTTTTAAAGTGGAGAAATTCTGCAAATAAATTAGAGCTCGTAATACCCAAGTGAAAGATAGAAAAGTGAGAAGTTGCAAAAGATACAGCGCTCAGAGAAATCTCTGAAGAAGCTGGACTTCACACCGATGATCTTGAAATAATTAAGTTTGTTAGCAAACTCAATTATACTTATACGGCAGCATACCTAGAACATAGTCCAGTAATAGATAAAGATGTATATCTCTTTATAGTCAAGTATACCTGAAAGAAAAAACCCTATGTTCGTAAAGAAGAACGTTTTGTAGGATATGAATGGGTAGAAATTGAAAGAATGAAAGATATATCAGTACGTTTTGACCTCAATGGAATCATCTACAGGAATAAACCATTTTTTGTTTAATAATAGTATATTATGATTGAAGTAAGTTATAAAAACCCACAAACTCTCTGCATAAAAAATGCTGATAAGAAAGAGATTCTTTTTGCTTTTGAAGACAAAAAAGTCTTTCTTGAGGATTTTGATGTCAGTCATCCATGAGAATATGAAAAATCTGGAAACCTTTTAGAAGTAAAAGAGTATACAGATCTACTATTCTATAAGTTCCTTATAGACGGGCACCATATGTGTATTGTAAACAGTGATAGCTTTGATCTCAAAGAAGAGATCGTTTCATTTTTTGGTGACGTTGATATTCTTATTATTATTGGAACAAAGGATGCGGTAAAGATATTTGAAAATATCGAAGCAAAACTTGTTATTCCATATGGAGAAGGGAAAGATATGTTTCTCAACGCTGTAGCCAGTACAGCTGAACCAGTGAAAACTTATAAAATCTGAGCTGATCTCGATGGAGACAGAACAGAATTTGTGAATTTGGAAGGGTAAGTCTTATTATACTATTCACGGTAAATGAAAAAAGTACTCTTAATTTTATGTTTTGCTATTTGATTGTCTTTTTCTTTATTTGTATATGCAGATAGTTTTTGTGAAGACAAATGTAGTAAGAATGAACTTGTTGAAAGAATCATATTTCAAAAAGATCTTATAGAAAATACTCATATTCATTGAAGTGATCGAGTTATAGCTTTAAATAGATATGTGACTAGAAAACAAAATACTGCAGAGCTTATGTTCCTTCAAGAGAAGATAGAGGAAATTGTTCCCCAATTATCAAATCTCAAGATAGACCAGCAAAAGAAGGAGCTTATTATATATCTATACTATAAGCTTAAGTTTGAGAATAATGATTTTCTTGAAGATGATTTATACTGATTTTTATCTTCTTCAAGAATGGTTAGTTCTAGTAATGGGATATCAGAAAGTTCTTTTACGATAGAGGGATTTGTGAATGATGAAAATGTTGTTTCTGTTCGAGTAAATGGTTTCACTCTTACATCATTTCAAGATGCTGAATGGACGTATGTAGTGTCAAAAAAGTTTGGAAATCTACAGAAGGGGGAGAATATTTATACCATTGATTACCTTTGAGCAGAATGAGAAAAGATATATACGGATTATTTTACTATTCATTATTAATATTAGGATTCATAGATCATAGTTTGCAGTTGGAGGTAAATATTTAAGCGATCGAAGAGGTGTTGATTTTATATTAAAAGTCAGCATAAGAACTCTATTTTTTAGATAGATATATTATTATGCAATGACTAGGTAGGGGAATACCTGAAACACTATCATCACAAGATGACTTTTTTGACGTTACAAGAATCCTTATTCCTCTTCATGCCATTATTTCTGGATCAGAGGACCGAAAGAGAATGTTTCATGTGTGAGATATACCTACTGATCTAGATATACTATCGCAGGCAATTCAACAAGCGAAAGATCAAACAAGAGTAGCTTTTACGAAGGCAATTATAAAAGAATATCGTCCTTGAGAAGATAGTGCAGCCTATGCTCGTCATGCTGACCCAGATCAGTTTCTGTGATGACCATTATTTTTATGTACACTGAGGTGAAAAGCAGAGTTTTCTGTTTGGAATGATGATGAAGAAGAAACAAAAATAGAAGCTATACCAAATAGAGCAATGTTAGTAAATCCTCGTTTAGAGCATCAAGTTTCACCTCCAACAAATTTTGACGGTAAGAGGTCACTTTTATTTTTATGAGTAGAAGATTAAGAAACTCTAATTATTTTTAAAAGCTAGATTAATATGTATGATATAAAGCAATATTTATAATATATTGCATGGCTCAAATATCAATACGTGAATATGACGTAAAACAGATGTTTTATAAAAAAATAGGGCAGGAATATTCTGGAACACAGATCAGAGAAATATCAGATATCGATAAATTAGAGAATTGAAAGAAGTATGTCATTAAGCCAGATATGTTATTTTGAAAACGCTGAAAAAGATGACTCCTATGAATAAATTTTGATACAGCAGAATGTAGGAGGTGGTTAGAAAAGTATTTTCAAAAAAATGAGAACATTGATGGAGTAGAGGGAACTCTTGATATATTTCTCGCAGAAGAAATAGTTGATATTAGCAATGAATATTATCTTTCATTTGCTCAAAGTAGAGATGGAGATGTCATTACTTTTTCTCCAAATGGTGGGGTAGATATTGAGGAGAATTGGGATTCTACTCATAGTATTACTGTTTCTGTAAATTCAGAGTTTTCTAATGATATGATTCAAGAGATTATTTGAATAGATTTATTTCAAAATATTAAGCTAAGAGAGCTCATTGCAGAACTTTGGGGCTACTATAGATCTTATGGTTTTGTGTCTCTTGAGTTTAATCCCATTGCTGAAGATACAAGTGGAGCTTTCCATATGATAGATGCTGTAGCCAAGGTTGATGATCAGGAGGAATATCTACAAAAAAAGCACTGGCAAGACCTTGAGATTCCTAATAATTATGGTTTTCAGGAGAATGCTGGAGAAAGGTATATTAAGCAGCTAGATAAGCAAACTGGGGCTTCACTCAAGATGAAAATATTGAATCCTAACGCTCAGATCTGGACACTTTTTGCTGGAGGTGGAGGTTCGCTTGTTATGACCGATACGCTCTGAGCCTTAGGTCATGCAGATACTATTTGAAACTACTGAGAATGTAGCGGGAATCCTACAAGAGAGTTTACGTATGAGTACACCAAAACACTTCTCTGAGAAATGCTTAAAAATAATAGAACGTGAAAGTATCTTATAATTGCTTGAGCGATAGCTAACTTTACTCATATAGATAAGACATTCTCTGGTATCATTGACGCCTTAGAAGAGAATATTGAAGAAATACATAAGCAAAAAGTTACAATCTTGGTCAGAAGAGGAGGAATCAATGAAAAAGTAGGCTTACAAATACTAAAAGATGCGTGCGAAAGATTAAAAATCCCAGCCGTTATTACAGGAAGCGATGCGTACATGACTGAAATTTTACAAGAAATAAAAATATAAACTTATGTTTCATAAAAACTCTTTTGCTCTTATCTATGGGCTGCAAATAAATGCAGCTCAGCATATGCTGGATTTTGACTTTTTATCTGGAAGAGAGCCTTCAGTTCTTGCATTTATAAATCCTGGGAAAACGCTTTGAAACCATAAACTCTTCTATGGAGATAAAGAAATACTTATTTCTAGTTTTCCAGCGTATAGTTCTCTTCCAGAAGTAATATCATCAAAGCTCGATACACTTGTAAATTTTGCATCATTCCGCTCAGCGCAAAGAGCAACACTCGATGCGATAGAAACCTGATATTTTAAAAATATAGTAATCATAGCAGAATGAATCCCAGAGAGGCAAACGCTCGAGATTATTGAAAAAAATAAAACTCATAATCTGAACATCGTGTGACCTGCGACTGTTGGAGCGATGAGCGCTTGAATATTTAGAGCAGGGAACACGTGAGGCAGCCTAGATAATATTATAGATTCTCGCCTCTTTCAAGCATGAAATGTATGATTTGTTTCAAAATCAGGGTGAATGAGTAATGAGCTACGAAGAGTCATAGCTGATAGAACAAATGGGACTTCGCTCTCTATAGCTCTCGGTGGAGACAAACATAATATCATGGACTTTCAAAGCGCAATGAAAATCATGCAAGAGGATGAGAATATAAAAATGATAGTCATGCTCTGAGAAATAGGTGGAAGAGATGAGATTGAGGTAGCCAGAATGATAGAGAAACAAGAAATAACAAAACCTGTGCTTGCTTGGTGTATAGGAACTATAAATGAACAGATCTCAGGAGAAGTTCAATTTGGACATGCTGGAGCGAAATCAAATAAAATAGAAGAAACAGCAAACTATAAAAATAAAATACTTAAAACATCTTGAGCCGTTGTTCCAGATTCTTATATGGATTTTTGAGACAAAATAGAAGAGGTTTTTAGTACTCTCAATATAGATCAGCCTAAAAATCAAGATATTAGTGACAAACTGCAAGCTATTAGAGGACGAACTAAGACAGGATTTACCTCTACTATCTCTAACGAAAGTGGAGGAGAGCTTTTGTATAATGGGAAGAAAATATCTGATTTTACAGCGTCTCCAAATATTTGAGAAGTGATTGGTCAATTATGGCTCAAAAAAACTCTCCCAGCATATGCCTGCAATTTTATTAATACCGTAATGGTATTAATAGCAGATCACTGACCTGCAGTTTCATGAGCTACGAACGCTATTATAACATCAAGAGCAGGGAACGATATTAAGTCATCTCTTATATCTGGACTGGCAACTGTTGGATCATTATTTGGGTGAGCTATAGATGGAGCAGGGAAGTACTGGCTTGAATCTATAGAGTCAGGTATTTCTCCTGAAGAGTTTATTAAGAATATGAAGCAATCTAATACTAATATCCCAGGTATTGGGCACAAGGTGAAGTCTAAATTTAATCCTGATGTTCGTTGCACAATACTCGAAGAACTTGCTCAGAAGTTTCCTGTCTCAAAGCATCTCGACTTTGCAAAATCTGTAGAATCACTAACACTTGAAAAAAAACCGAACCTTATTTTGAATGTAGATGGTTATATAGCTGCGATGCTACTCGATATATTTGAGGATCTTCAAATGAACTATGAAGAAAAAAAGATGTACGTTGATGTATGAGTCTTTAACGGACTCTTTCTTCTCTCTAGAAGCATAGGTTTCATAGGTCACGCTATAGATCAAAAAAGGCTCGGAGAATGACTCTACCGAACCTCTTGGAATGATATATTGTATACGGAGTAGTTTATATAGTCTATACTATAGAATAAAAAGCATCACTACAGAAAGTAGCGATGCTTTTTATTTTCATGTCTAAATGGTTCGGGATGTAGGATTCGAACCTACGGTGGGGGAGTCAGAGTCCCCTGCCTTACCACTTGGCTAATCCCGAAA
>JAVCKV010496193.1:0-11651 GCA_032274145.1 Herpochondria borealis | reverse complement strand
CGACCGAATTATGACCACGAAATGTTGGACCTCTAATCGGACATGTTGGAATTACCCGTACTTCCTTCCGAAGCCAATGGAAGGGGGTCGACAATCCCGAACCAGCTTCTAAGGATTCCCCCGTTCATGAAACTAGACAATTATGTAACGTACGTTATCCGTACCCGTAGAGCATATAAAAGAGCTGAAGTTCATACTGGAAGGTTCCGATGCGGATGCTGTCGTTGCGGCAAAACCAGAGCCGCATCGTTACATAATTCGCAAAAGGGATATACGACATCTCGAGTTTGGTGTACAAATGAACGGAGAAGTCATTAATAACTATTTCCGCTTCCCAAGAACTGAAAGCCTACTACTGCGCACACAGTCCGAGAGACCACAAATATTTCCCAAATAACGTGATTAACAGAGGAAGGTGCAGGCTCCAGGATTTCTTTACTGCCAAACGGGTGCGGTGTCAATTCATATCCACATTATTCTATGCTATTATTGCACCATACAACCTCCCCGAAATAGGAAAGCACAACTACGAACGGGGTAAGAGTATGCTGCAAGGAACGGGGCGTAAAATTGCTAACGTGGTTGTATTGTTCATTCCGATCAATTTCGGAGTAGAATTTCACTGGATGTTGTACGTTGTGGATGTTAGACATCACATTATCATCATCATAGGCCCCAAACGTTCCAACGCAAGTAATTTGAAAGTGCTGCATGTGACAGAACACCTGAATCGTTGGTTGGTAGCCGAAGTGGAACGTGAGGCCGGAAAATCGGTAGCTCGAATGCTACGGATACATATGCGGAAAGTGTACCATTGTCTGCGATTCTGCGTATATCAGACGGATCATACTTCCTGCGGCGTGTTCTGCATGTACTATGCGAAGGAAATGGAGCGGCATGGACAAACGGAATTCAGGCAGACACACATTGGATATCTACGCCTTCATTCAATGATGGCGTTAATAATTGGGCATGCCCCAAAAGGAAGCACAGATTTTCCACAGTGAAAAGATTTAGGAGGACTTTTAAATAGTAAAATTATTAACGAATAACGAATTGAGTTTGTAAAGCTGGATACTATGTTATGGTTTAACTAATTGACTTTGCAAATATTGATACCGAACAATAAACACTGCAAGCGTTACGCTTCTGGAGGGTACATAGAGCATTTAAAGGGGTAATATTTAGCTTTTGGACTAGAGGCAGACATTGTTGAAGCCGTCAAGAGTATATCTGTCCATGTAGTGCTTACTGGACAGGATAAATACAAGAGCTTCCAAACAGTCTTCATGGATATTTGATCGGCGGCTGCTCCGCATCGCTACCGTCAGCCGATTTCGCATTAAACACTGCACCTTTATCTATTTCTTGACCAGATGGGTCTCCGTTACTACCACGCGCCCCACTTTCGGTGCTATCCTTGTTCCTTGTATTCCCCGTATTTTCATTTCCATTCCATACGACGATAAGGGGGCGGCGCGCCCTCGACATCGGATCATACACGTGTGAGCTACCCCCGGCACGCGAGATTCCTTCGCCACTCCGCCACTCCGCCACTAGTTGGCGTGAGTAGGTACAGCGTACATTACGCCGTAGGTAGCCCGACACTTCGCCACTTTGGCACTCCGGGTGTTACGTGCGCTGATTGGCTGGGCTGGGTGGACCTGTCGACGGATGGGGATATAATTATAATGGGTTGTGATAGGGCTTATTTCCCTATCGAAGTAGTCTATTTAAGGCTTCTATTGTCAAGTTAGCTACTGTAATGTCTCTGTGTAGTTAGTTAGGGTTTTTTGCCCCGTGGGCCGTTTTTGGCCATGAGCTCCGCCTTAAGTGCGGCCCCCGCCGCTACATAAACGGCCTGGGTCGCGCCGGGGTTGGGAGAAGAGGTTTAAAAAAGGTACCAAGATGGTACCTTGGTAGCACGTCGAAGCTACTCCCAAGTAAAGCCTTTTCCCCGTCTTTGACCTTCTTTTTTTCCTTCTTTTCCCCCCTTCTCTGTGTTCTTTTGGGGTGGTTTCAGGCGCTTCAGAGTGGACGAACACTACGCCGAACGACGACACCCGTTCGGCCATACGTGTCCGACGTCCCCGTTAGCGCCGGCATCCCACCTCAGCACCACACATTCGAGCCCCCATTATCTATATATTCACCATTGTTAAGCCTACTATTTCCGTCCCCACTGTCATCTGCTCCTGTGGTGGCGGAATTCTCCCCAAATTTCTTTCCACCCGTTAGTGAGTACAAAATGTGTACTAGGGGCGGTTGTAGTAAAATGTTCTCATTTGATCGTAAATTACTCCCATCGCAAAGTACAAGTTATCGGTTGCATGGACTCTCGTAAATGTCACATAAATATGCACCCACGCACATGGCCGCAGTTCATCTGCAGCATCGATTCAAGCTTCCGTACTTACAGCACTGGAATGCGTGAGAGGTCCGTGTGCAATGTAAACACTGTAGGGAGGTATGACCAATTTCGACATTTCCAGTGATGCACCGACAGAACGACGGGTCTCTTTGGGAGTCTCACGAACTGGTTTGACCCATCCGCAATTAATAAAGGTGTCGGCGTTTTCCCGGTGACCATCATAAAGAAACTTCCAATAGGCCCGTCTTCTGGTTCGGGAAGTCGTTTTGCAGGGCTTTTCAGGGACAATTCCTCCCCGTACATAAGACCTTGCTCTTCATCCGGGGAATAAACAGAAGGTGCAGAGATGATCCATTTTCAATACCCAGATGGGACAGGATTACACAGGCCCACCTATCCAACGCGGCTCGGAGTCTGGCATATATAATCTTTTGTTCGGATTCGCAATCTTTCGCGAGAAAAGCCGGCGTACTCTTTAATCGAGTTGAATGTGTCGCCTGGTCTTTCACATCTCGCTCCGAACCTCTTGCGTTTTATAATACTCTCCAGAACGGGGAACTTGTGTCATTGACAGTTCCCCTGAATTTAGTCTCCCAATAGTCGAACAGGGTAGCCGTTGGTGTAGCCCACAGTTTCGTAGAGGAGATCTCATCCAAATGCTGCCATTCCAACAAGAATGGGTCAGCCATACCCTCGAACAACGTCCACCCGTGCCCTTCTCAATGTTCCAGATGAAAACTGAAAGCGTACCCCCGTAAAGTGCCGTCTCTGACCGCGTAGCGTCCCAAATCATCTAATATCTTTCTTCCTTCGTCCCTACATGTGCCACAGGAAATCCTTTGGCGGAATCCTTGAATCGAGCCCACGTGTCGATGAGATCACGAACCATGTCCGTCGTGAGGAAATAAATGGCTCAATGTCCATGCGGTACATGTAATGCCAGTAGATACGCCTGAATACTGGAATTAACTTTCTCTGTGATGTGCGAAGCGACTATAGAACGCATACGTGGCAGTCGTCCTGTTTCACAACAAAACAGTGAGATGCTTTCAATTTATGACGCAAGCTGTTTGAAGCCCGGTGGTGGGCCGTCTTAGCTTACATTTTTGATCCATCGTTGCTCTTCTTTTTACTTGTTAGTGTCGTTGTTAGCCACGGAAGAAAACGGGTGTTCTACGCAGCGTTTGTAGAGGCTGCAGAAAAAGGCACCGTTCCTGATTGCTTCCTACTTCTGCTGGAAGACGCCGCTTGCATGTATGCCGCGTGCTCTGGTGTTCCGGCTTTGTCGTACTAGATGGTCCGCTTCTGCCAGAAGCGCGTCCATTTGTGGAACTTTTATTGTGCCCCGTCCTTTCTTACGGGATTATGAACTTGCTTTCTTAGCTTTGCGGCTGGCATCACCTACGTTGGGTGGCAGTGGGTTGAAGTACATCTTGAGCACATTTTTAAGGGCGGTGATATGGATTTTGTTCGCATTTGGTTACAGTATAACACCGAACATTGCGGCTGTATGAATGAAGGTATCAAGGAAAGTGCGATCGACCTAACAAAAATTTGCTCGTTAAGCACAGAATGGGCTGTACTTCACGTTACTACAGTGCGCCGAACGTATATCGGCCAACTTTTCTTTTATTCTTGTGACTTACTCGCAGAACAATTAGGTATGGAAGAATCCTTTCCGTTGCGGGTGCTGGACGAGGGCAATGGAGGCGTCAAATTACAGGAACAAATCGTGGCGCACCATCGTTCGGTAGCATCTTATATCGAAATGGACCATCGTCAGACGTCCTGTAAGACCAATCGCACCGGACGTTCTTACCGAGGAATACTGTCCTGAAATTCGTTTACACGATATCACAGAAATTACGTGTTCCGCAGATCTTCCGCAACGTCTTCCGTAGTAATTTTGCTCAATTCCTTGCTGTAATCCTTCCTGAACATATTTTTGTAATCGGAAAAAGCTTGCGCTACGCTCAATAACGAGTTTTCGACCCTCACATTTACGTTTTTTGGTGGAATTAGACGACATCTTCAACATCTCTCTATGCGTCAAGTCTTTTCCATCGCGACGATAAGTCACACAAACATTCAACACACCAGAATTGTAGACGCAACTTGGATTAGCCCGGAGGAGTTCGGTGATGGACCTATTCCTATGACGCCCATCGAAGAGGATTATCCTTTACCCATTGAAAATGTCTTCTTCTTTAATCACGTAGTTCACAGGCGCATTCATTTACGGGTTATCAGGAAGATGAATACATTAGTCAAAGGCTGGTAACCATAGTCCATAATACTCTGTCTCAGATTAGACACGTGCATTGTAGACCTTTCTCGTACAGATATGTCTGTCTCTTTCACTAAGCGCACAAAACATTAAACGAAAATACTAGCAGAGTCTTTGGTGTTGAAATCCGTTGCCTTGAACGGATCCCGTCCATGATATGAGGCCTCCGGGTCACTCCCGACTGCGGCTTGCGGTTCCATGTCAGCGTCTCATTGAAAATTTTCAATTTTGGAAAGGGCACGATTCTCCACGGTATGCGCTGCTTGAACCTTCTTTTCTGACGTAATGGGCGTAGATCCGTCCGGGTTTTCCGTAGATTACGTTTGATCCTTGTTTCCTGTCTGTGTCGGCACAGGTGGGTCAAAATATTTGTCGCCGTTGCGTGCAGAGGATGATTGGTTGGGACGACGAGTGGACATTATTCCATTAGGAAGCATACGGTCAATCTCGGGATTTTTTCCTTGCTCATTCCTACCATTTTACAGCGGTGGCGTATGAACAAACGGGACGTATTCGTCGCCACTTTCCTTCGATGAAGAGGAATCGAAATAAAACTTCCTTCCTTCTATTCCTTGCGGTAGTTGACTCCGGAGATTGCGTCGTCGCGCCCGTTCCTGTACCGGAATTAGGCTTCCCAGAGAGCGCCATATTTTCTCTTCAAGGTTATTTATTGGCGCAGAACCAACGCATAACGACCGTAGCAGCCGTTGAGGTATGCACGTCTGTGAAGGAAAAGCTGGACGTTATACAGTCACCTCCGAAGATTCTTGGACGGGTGCGGGGGTCGGTGGTAAAGTGCGTACCGTACATTAATCGCGCGCCTAACGTCCGAGAATTAAAATAACCGAAATGGTCCTCCGGAATTGGGTCAGAAATAGCTACACGAATAAAAGTCAATAACTGTGTCAATATTTTTGAACTACATCCCGAGGATGCAGTAAAAAAATCAAGCCCAATTTTTTGGTTTTCCTATTTCTTTCCCTTTGAAAAGTAGTAAGGCACCAAATCAGAAATATCCCTAGTAACATCTTCCTATCTTATGAAAAATTTATACTAAACATAAAATCCTATGTATCTTTGAATTAGTTCAAAACTGTTGTTTTACTAAAGCAGCCAACGTTCAACCCTCCGCGCTTTCTTGCAGAGAAAATGTGCTCCTGTGGAAATAACAACCAAGTTCTCTTGCCATCGTGAAAACTACACATCCCTAATAACTCTCATTCCATTTTTGCTCCCCCGCGTTTATGCTCTTACTCAATTTATTCTTCGTTTGGCCCCCTGCATTCCCGTTTACGTTGCATTTTTCTTCAATGGTGGTCCTTCCAGAAATGCTACTTCTATACACATTTGCGGTCAACTTTTTTGTGTGGATCCTCGGGACTGAGGTAAACAATAATGAAACAAATAATGACAAAAATATTGATCGTTATTTGTGTAACTATTTGTGACTTCATTCCCGAAGAATATTCCGGTAATTTTATAATTATCTAAAATTGAAACTTTAATTATCTAAAATTCCAACAAACTTCGAGGCAAACTTCTTTAAGAACCCTCTAATCTTCGTTACTGACAGGGTCCATTTCTAAGAATAGAAAAAATGGATCTGACGTGCTTGTACTTTAAACTGGTACGTTTTCGACGTGCGGTATTGTGTGGGATACGGAATCTAAAATGTCTCCCGATGCTGGGACATTTTCGCAAAAGGCATGCAAGTGGAGTCCGCTGGGAACCTCTTATAGCCATACCTTACGATTCATGAGAACAATGGTTTGTTACGCGCAAAAGAAGACCTTGAAGAATTTGAAGAAAGCATGATGACGGACGGGGAGATCATATTACAGTCGACCAAGCATAACAAGCCGCTTTCTCGTCCACCACGATTCTTTCCGACATTTTTAATCTGCTCAATTCGTTCCTCGACGATATGAACTTTGTAACGCCGAAGAATATACTGTACGTGGCGGAAGAACATGCAACTGTGAAGTTCATGGGTCTGTTTCTCAGGTTTTCAGGAAGAATCCCAAAGCGCATTGCGACGATACCGCGACGATACCGCAAGACGTTCTGAACAGACTTGGATAAATTCGCACGCACGACAAGTAAATCAAATGCACCTTGCATGAACGATGTCTTAGATCTAGATGAAAGGGCAGACGACGACAAATTCACAGCTACCGACCATGCCGCACGTAGTGGAAAGTTCAAAACAAGTATGAACAAAGCCCTCAAGACTGTTGAGAAGGAAATTCGTAAGATGTTAAAGAATTCAACTGCGGATATGGCTACCTAATTGAAAGGTTTGAAGAAAAAGAAGGCCAAAATCTGATGTACAAAACAAGGTTCGTCATTGAAGACCCCCCCCGTTCATGACACGCGTTTCTCTGAATCTCCCTTTCTCGTCAAACGACGACCTTCCAGATTCAAAAATGCCAGAAGTGGTCAAATGAATCGACGAGGTACTAGTATCAGGAGGACATGGAGTTCTGTTATGCTCGTTTCTTCAGTTCGACGACTTTCATAAAGATTTTTTGTGTTACAGAAGTGATGGGACACCAGCAAAGCAACGTCAAAGCTCCAGTCGCAAAAGTTGTAAGGTAGAAATCTATACGGCAGAGGAAACTGGACATGTCTAAGTACGCAAATAAGGAACTTTTCTCTCACGGAGGCAAAAGTTCTTCGGACAGCCCAATGCGTAAGATATGACCATCCACTTCTGGAAACCGAATGAAATGGTTCAAGATCAAGGCACTGTTTCGTAAAACGCCCAAGGTTTCGTAAAGGACACTTCCCCGCGTTATTGCAATGTCATGGTCGAGATACCTGCTTTTATGCTTGCTCAAGCAGTTTGGTACCGGCTGCGTAGGGAAGACGTTAAGCTTCACATGCTGCGCACGAAACAGAAGTTTATACTTCTCCTTGCAGAATTGATTGTAAATTATACGAAACCTGACGACTTAATTTTAGACTTCTTCAGTGGAAACTTCGCTAGCCAAGAAATTTCTGGTACTAGATAAACCACGAATGTTTTGTTGGGTGCGAGATCGATTCGAATTGTGTCAAGATGGCCTCCAATCCGCTGTTACGCAGAGGCAATTTTGCATCATAAATATCCCATTGAAACAGGTGAAATTTTCAAGGAACATGCTAAGGTTCTGTACTATGTACTCATTCGAGATGTACGTGGAAAGGGAAGCATGGATAAGACGCAAAAGTAAGTTTCCGCACGCGGTTTACTACGCCATAGTTGTACATACTGGAAGCCCTGCTTTCGCAAGCCGGTATATCAACTGTGCACCTCATGGATTCCCAAACCAAATTCATGTGGCATTCAATACAATAAACGTACGAAGTCTTCTACATATGAAATAAGCGTCCACCTAGACTGTAAAAGCAACCAAAGAGACTCAAATCCCAAAGCTGGAAAAGGTCTACTTGCAGCCATGAGCTTTGGGAAAGCCGAAACAATCATCTCGTACTTCAGGTCCCTCGCTTATTCAGAAAAATTTCAGTTCGACACAAGCGCGAGTATCTACGGGTCCGGCGTTATGACTGTTTCAATTTCAGAGTTCATGAAGTACACCATGAAAACAGTTGTGAACTTCAAGATTTCCTGGAAAACGGCTCCTCGAAAGGCGTACATAGTTGCAGCTCCATTTACCCGGCACGTTTCATTAACGAAACTGAAAACATTGAGGAATGTGAAGAGCTCAAAATTTATTCTCCAACCGCACAACGTCCAGTTTCAAACGTGGCTTTTTTCGAAGAAATCAGGGCACAAGATCAGGTTTAGTATCTCACGACTGCATAACCATTCGGGCTATTCGAAACACAACTGCGGGAGAATAATTATACGCTTTATATGGTACCCTGCATGAGATGCAGAATACTTTCACTGCTGCGAATGAGAAAGAATTTATTGAAAATGAGAGGGATCGCGGTGATTACGATGAGAAGGAAAAACCTTCTTCTTCTGAGTTGTAAAATTCGGATGTTGTTGTGAGACAGACGGCTAGAACGTGCGCTTCTCAGATCGTTACACAATGGTTGAGAGGAGCTTAGTGGGAGAGAGAGGGAAAATGGGAAAAGGCGAAAAGAAGTGCAGTAAACGTATTTTACTGCCGGTAAAAGAAGGGAGAGCTCGCCAACCACTGTAGTCGGGCAAGTTCGCTGATGGCCGAAAGGGCTTAATTACTAGCTTTCCATCTGTTTCACGTGTAAGAGGCGGCGATCGTTGTATTATTGCGTAGCAAAGGTTAGCGGGATACTGTAATGAATTAATCCATGTATGTATCCTCGTAAGTGTATGACTGTAAAGTGGTTGCCACTCCGCACTGCTGTGCTCAAGAAAACCCCTACGATATTGCTCCACTTTATGGCTGTCTATTAGATTGGCACCATGTCATGCAAGGCGATTCACCACTGCAAAAGCGTAGAGTGGTGAACCGTCACACCAGATATGGTGGAAAACCACTGTAAGAGCGTACAGTGGTGTGCTGTCACACCAAGTATGGTGGTACAGAACCTATGATGGTACACCAGTGTGCCAAAGTACTGGTTTTCGACACTATCCCTGTTTTGCGGCGCACCGCTACAAAAAATACAGTAGTGCACCACTGTGACATGTGTGGTAGCATAACATTGTGAGTTCGAAGATCGGTATGTTACCCCGTATGGTGGTGATCCGCGGTGCAGCTACACGGTGGTCGGGGACGGTTCTGTATGGCAGTACAGAAACTTGCATAAAAAGGAGAGGGCATAGGAGCGTCCGGAAAAGTATCGCAAGATGCTAATTTGCATAATGTTCATAGCGAATAATGAACGGGACAAGAATAATAAAGAGAATTTTCAGGATTGTCTCGGGATTCAAATGTCATTGTAACGGAAAATAGGGTATTAATGCATTTCCATATCGAGAGCTACGGTTGTGCGGGTTTTGGAACAATCGAAAAGGACTTTGGCGAGCTCCGGGAAACTTTCGATCCGAGCGATATCCCATGGACGCCGTGCGGTATCGATCCCAATTCCGGCGAACTCTCTGTTCTTATGCCCGTAGATGGTATATATACTGGAGCTGGTTGGGGAGATGTGAAGCATCCCGAAGACCCCACAGTATCATATGTAGTTCATTTCTGGTGGGAAGAAACTACCGGATGCGTTTTTTTCAAAAATAAACTTATGCCTAGTCGTACGGAGGAAGTGGTGAGGTCGAAAGGGGAATTTAATAGGATGATTCAAAGACTTTTTACAAAGATATAGAACCGAAAATTCCAGAGGCGGAAGAGGAGAGTTCCGACGAAAGTGGCGAGGAAACAGAGTGGTGGCACGATAAAATGTAATACGACTTTCTTGGTAGAAAAATTTAAGAAAAAGGTTTTGTATTTTGTATCATTTACCGTCACTGCATACATAAGTGATAGAGGGGGGAGGAAAAGTAGAAAGCATAAAATATAACATTGGGAATTCAATGCTTGAAGTAGCGGGAGAAGCTTTTCGACATAACGGGACCTAAATTTCACACAAGGAGCGCAGCGCGTATTAGAGGGAATATGCGGTACTGATACAATTGCGGATGTAGTTTGGTGAGAATATGGGGAAAGGGCATGTAAAAATGGAGGAGAAAGGGAAGTTAAGCAGAAAAGCAGGAGCGTACGCGTGGAAGTTCAATAGGAAAGAGCTGCCCTTTAGTGGAGATTTAGGAGATAAACATGCAAAGGAACACAAATTCCCGGGAAAAAGTCTAGATCTATTAAGTGAAGTGATGTCAGACGGCACCGAAAAGCACATGAATTTTGGATACGGAGGTACGGAAATGAATAAATTGAAACAACATTTCAAATAACGGGTGAGGATGTGAAAAGGGTGAATTGTCTAGTAACTCTAGAAAGTGTGCAGAAAGCACAGGATTTGTAAGAATGGTAATCTGGTCCATTTATTGCAATCTAGAAAACATGCTAGGGAAACAAATATCTCCCATAAACCGCCATTTATGACACAATTAAAAAGAACCAGCAAAAACGCTTATTTAGTCTCTAGAAAGATAGAAATTAATATTGCTTGGGAATTATTGCAATCTAGAACAGTTTCTGGCATTTTTAGCATTTTGACAGATGAGAATGCGCGAGAACTCCGTTTGGAGGAAAGTAAAGAATTTCGAAAGCTCAAAAGCGGAAGTAGACACTTATCCTATGCGTGCCTTCCTCCTTCGGTCATAACAGCACTGAGTTGGATCTTTCGTCTAGGACATGTTAATCATGCCTTCCGCCAGTTGTTACTAAATCTGTTCCCGACTCTTCTTATGTTTTAGAGACAAGCGCCGCACAGATTCAAGAATACGGGTGCGGCGCCAGTTTTCTAGTTCAACCGATTCTCGGTGACCTGGATTTGCCCGGGCCGGATTTCTAAAACGGATGTGTGTTTCCCTAACTTCTTCATGATACGCTTCAGCAGGGAAGGATACTCGAGATTGTCTCAGTCGATTTGATTTCTTCAACTCGTATTATCATCATTACGCGGCGCTGTCGGCACGTCGTCTTGGACATCTTTCATCATAGGGATATATTCCACTTCTTCCGGTATGTTTTACTCTGTCCACGATTGTTTCTCTTTATTTTGAATCTTTCCAGCAGCTGCATTTCCAGATACATTGGGTGAAAAATATGTTATGTCTTCTCCAGGTGTCACATGGAAGTCTGCCAAAAATCCTTGGGCTTCAATGCCAGAGTAGAGAGAGTGAAACATGGGCACCATGAATTTTCCTGCTTCGTCTATCTACTTTCCTTGGGAATGGTCTGGATAAACGGAACGCTGGAGGAACCAAATACATGCAAACAGCAGAGTTACTTCGCTGCATAAATGTTTCAACCTACCAAACAAAGAGGCGATCGCGAATCGTAGGACACGGCTATGACCTTGGGAAGAAGACGTTACTTGGACGTGAAGACACTAGTGGGAATTTTGAACGGCTTATCATATGAAAATAGAGAACGAAGTTCA
>JAVCKV010496082.1:0-11651 GCA_032274145.1 Herpochondria borealis | reverse complement strand
GACTTGAGGGGAATTCCTCCACAGTTTTTGATGGATGCAGAGTCCTATCCGCTACAGATTCGATACAGTCAAACCCTAGAAATTGTGCAAAACATTGACTGTCCTGGCATGGAACAACCTTGGAATCTAGCCATTTGTGGGCCTTGTGGAGACGAGATTATTGATATTTTGACGGTGCGAAATGTCGAAATGTGGTTGCCCTCCATGGAGACAAAACAGAGGTGATTCACAAGGGTGAATCAAGCATTGCAGACTTTGAAGAGTCACTGACGCAATCCTCACTCGAAAGGTGCGTTGCTACCTGAGATTGTCGTGGATATTTGCGGTTGCGCTTCTTCTATTCCTGCTCCTTCCACATTCAGTGACTGCTGCTCCAGTGACTGCCGCTCCAGTTGATCCAACTTCCGCCCCTACTGCTCAGCCAGCACTTGCAATCACTGTCCCTCCAGTGGGCGCACGGAATTCTGGATGGTAAGTGCTCAGTTTGCGGCCATGGTCTTTGCGTTACCGACCCTGATGCGATTTTTGATTTTCTGATCAGCCAACCGTGACCTGCGGCGTTCTCGAAGAAGTTGGCTTGAATGATTTGATTAGCTCTGCACAATGTGAGTGTGATTCATGACCTTTCCAACATGGGTTTGAAACCAAGCTGACACAATCGTTACTCGACAGGTGCTTTCCTCCCTTTGATAATTGCGGATACTTGCGCTTGTATGTCTTCCATTCCTGTCGCTCCCACGGCGGCTCCGGTGGTCCCATCGAACCCTTGCCCTGAAGCACCAGAAGGTGGATGCTCTATCTGCGGGTCAGGTCTGTGTGTAACCGACCCCGATGCCATTTTCAGCTTCCCTAATCAACCTGCACTTTCATGTGGTCGACTCCAGGATGCTGGTTTTACTGGTTTTATTCCGCTAGATGAATGTAAGTCTACTGGGATGGGTTCGAGGTTGTATGGTTTCAACACAATGCACTTACGGTACACGTATCACTCTAGGCCCATTCCTCCCAGAACTTGTTATCGAGACATGCGCTTGTATGGCTTCTATCCCGATTGCCCCGACACCAGCTCCTTCTCCGCTCCCAACAGAGCCGGCAACCTCTTGCCCTGACATTCCCGACGGTGGCTGTTCCATCTGCGGTCCTGGATTTTGTGTGACGGATCCAGATTCCATTTTCGCCTTCCCAAATGAGCCAGAAGTGCCCTGTGGCACACTGCAATCTGCTGGACTTACTGGTATGATTTCGTTGGGGAAATGTAAGTCACAAGGGGTTTTCACGTACGTTGTCACGGTATGATGCTCAATACAATCTCTCCAGGCGCATTGCTTCCCGATTTGGTCATGGATACTTGCGCTTGTAAGCAGGCAGTAATCATTACTCCCACTCCCGCTCCTACAGATCGATCAATCCCTTGTCCAGATACTCCCGAAGGTGGTTGCTCAGTTTGCGGTGAAGGGAAATGCGTGACGACCCCCGATGTCATTTTCAGCTTTCCCGGTCAACCATCAGCTTCTTGTGCAGCTATTGAGGGAGCTGGATTTGGTGGTATCATCCCACTCGATCAATGTAAGTCGAGCAAGCTTCAACCCTGCATTGTCTTGTACTTATGGAGGGGTTGTTCTAACAATGTTCACTCAGGCGAATTCCTGCCCGATTTGTTGCTTGATCCTTGCTCTTGCAGTCCAGCTATTCCTCTCCCACCCACACATGCACCCACTTCCTCCCCAACTGACAATTCGACGCCATGCCCAGATGTTCCGGAAGGAGGGTGCTCCATTTGTGGAGATGGCTTCTGCGTAACTGACCCTGATGCTAGTTTCGACTTTTTGGGTCAACCATTGGGATCTTGCGGGGAGCTTCAGCAAGATGGTTTCAACGGGAAACTTCCGACTGATGAATGTAAGTAGACGGTATCGGGTATGCACCGTCTCTTCAGTGATAAACGATTCCTGACACATTGGTTCGCGAATTTAGGCACGATTCTTCCCGACCTGGTCTTCGACGCTTGCGATTGCATGGCTTCGATTCCAGTGGTACCAACCGAAGCTCCTGTTGCGACTAATCCTCCTACTGACGCTCCAGTGGCGCCTCCAACGGACAAGCCTTCCCTCGCACCATCCGATGCTCCAGTTACTGATGCTCCAACACATCCTCCAATCCCGCCCAAAACTGACTCTCCCACTCATTTGCCCAGTGCTGCTCCGTCTGCAAAACCAACAGATGCACCAACTATGCCTCCAACAATTGCGCCAACTGCGCCTCCAACAAATGCTCCAACTGTGCCTCCAACAGATGCTCCAACTACGCCTCCAACCGATGCTCCAACTGCGCCTCCAACCGATGCCCCAGTTGTGCCTCCAACAGATTCTCCAGTTGTTCCTCCAACAGATGCTCCATTCCAAGTTTTCACTCCTTCTCCAACTCGAAGCATGGGTAAGGGTGGCAAGGGCATGGGAAAGAAGGGGAAAAAGACGTCAGCGCCAACTGCTGCCCCATCCTCCACTCCATCCTATTCCCCGTCCTCCACTCCATCGTCTGTTCCATCCAACCCCCCAACTCACAAGAAGGCCACGCGGAAGAAGGGCCGCAAGGGCAGTAAGCGCCAGCTCGGTCGTTCCGCAGCCAGCAATGCAGACTCTCGTGGCCTTGATGGTGTTCTTTAAACTCCTTCCATGTAATCACGCGGATGTTGTCGGACCTTCAAGGCAGTGCTGCTGCAGAATCTGTTTGGGATCTTACGGGCATTTGTGCAACGCTATGTATAACCTCTATATTGAAAGTAGTGATCCCGATTTTGATGTATGATTCCCGCCACGACATTTACTTCCTTCGATTTAGAAGTTGCGTCTATAATTAAAAGGGGGACTGCAATCTGGCTCGAGCAGAGTGGAGGTCCATAAATGTTGCCAGGACATCGATTGGAGGCCCCACAAATGTCGCCAGGACATTCTGCGTGGAGCGAATATCGATACGACAGTGTCATCTGTGATCCTCTCCGTCTGAAGGATTCGTCTCGTGCTGGGGGGGGGGGGCAAAGGGTCACAGTTGTTACACGCAAAAATCAGGCGACATGCGGTCCAGACCATAGCTCAGGGCCTCGAGCCTTATTGGTTTCGCGACCCGAAGCAATCAGATTTTGAGAGCTTTTGGTGTGACCAAGCGCACAGCCAACAACAGTTTCGATCGACGAACTCGTTCATGGCGAAGTCTATTAGTAAGGAGGTATATGATGCATTTCCTTTCTTTTTGTACTGTAAAACTGTACTGTGCCCTCTGAACTAATGGCTTATAGTGGGTTTCGAGTGAAGTGATGGTCAGGAATGTCGTAGCGGTAGTCATCTTTCTGATCGTATTCGAGTTTGCAAATTTGACCAGTTTCGAATTTAGGTTACCTCCTTGCTAATAAATCGCAGCGGCTTTGCAACGATCTATTCGATAGCGAGAGAGACTCGCCTCATCATTGCATGATAGTTTGGGATGTATGAGTCAAAAGTTTAGAGTTTAGGTTCGAATTTAGTTTAGGTTACAACAGCTAGCGGCCGGCTCTGTAACGCTCCCAGAGAGGAGGCGCAACCAAATAACTAATGGCTCCTTTTAGAGGGTCTGCTTGAGTTTCTTAGTCTCTCTCAGGACTTGGCTTGCTGTGCGACGAGCTTCGGCCTCATCGTTGCATAATAGTTTGGGATGTATGAGTCAAATTTTTGAGTTTAGGTTCGAATTTAGTTTTCTTGGTTACAAACAGCTACTAAATCCTAGCGGGCGGCTCTGCAACGATCCCTTGGATAGAAGGAGACTCAAGTCCTTGCGCAGACGAATATCCAATGACTTCTTTTAGAGGGTCCACTTGAGTTCTTTGGTTTCCCTCAGGGCTTGGCTTGCTTTGCGACGGGCTTCGGCCTTGTTGAGGACAGTGTACATGTTTTCCCCATTGCGTTTCAGGAAGCGTCCGCCTCGTGCCTCGATGTAATCCACGATGGAGTATCCCAGCCCCGTCTTCTGCTTCTTACCGGTCAAGTCTCGGTACTTTTCCCGCATTTCACCAACCACTTGACGGTAGTGCTTGTTGCCGGGGTGGTTGTTGCTCTTGCCCCCACGTCCACACAGAACATCCATGGGCCGAATGTCATTTTCTGTGAGTTGATACTTCTTTGAAGGTCTCGGACGACCAGGAGATAGCGGTGCAACAGCGAACGATTGTTGTTGTTGACATAGTTGCGGTAAGCTAAAGTTAGAATTGCGTCGGAGGTTTTGCTCGTCGCTGCTGCCAAGTTGCGAAGACAGCCAGTCCGTTGGTGCTACATTGGTCAACGCAGCTGCGGCAATTGCATTGAGGCGAACTTGCTGTTCAATCAAAGCCATAGTGCTAGAGAGATCATTATGGTGCAAGGAAGAACGTCGCATCACTGGAGAATCAGGTGGGCTGTACAAAGCAGCACTCCTCTCGGTCGGCATTCGAGCTGCAGCGCTCGGGTGCGATGGCTCTGGGTATGACTCTGGGTATGTGTTTGTTGGTGCTAGCTTCTCTTCGTCACACGAGAATCTAGCAAAGTTTGATGGGAACATAGGAGCGAGAATCATGGTTTCAGTTTTGTTGCTTTACTTTTTTTGTGAGGAGGTGTTGAGGCAAGAACATACTTCTGGTTGAGTTCATCATTATTTGGAAATTGGTCGTGCAGATCTCATTCACAGTTCATTGGAATGTCCAGCAAAATGCCACACGGTTTGGACATTTTCGCATGATAGTCATAAGGAGGGGCAATTGCAAAGTTTGTTGGTGCCGGTTCTGTCATGTTTTCATTCCAGGTTTTTCCACGACACCCATCCCTCACACACTGAGACAATGTTAGCTAAATTTACTGATGGGGCTCGTGCGACTTATATAGCTAAGGTTGTAAAAAGAAGTCTGTCGAACGATGTCGCAACACAGCACATTGAACTTTGAATGACGGATTGGGATTGCAGTGCTATTAGCCTTCATGACATTCATAAAAGAATAGACGCCCGTTCGGAATTTGACTGGTTGAGGAGCTGCTAGGCGCTTATTACTTTTACTCTATATCTGCAATAGCTAGAAGGGTCACGGACAGGCCTTCTGCTTACCCTGCGTCGGGTGTCATACTGAGCTTTGCACGACGGATTGGCATTGGACTTCATTCGAACGTCTCCAGCGACAGCCAATACGATGTACGTACTCTTCTCGACATGATTACGCTTGAGCATTTTCGCAAATTGACTGGTTGAGGTTTGTTGGAGTTGAAGGCGTGCCTCGTACTGAGTTAGAAAGTTGCTCAACTATCTGACGGATAACCTATAGATAGTAGAATGGACACCTGCACCATATTCTGCTATGCGTCTTCATAGTGTTTTGAAGGCCCACACGTCGTATCTGGTGAACTCTTCCTCGCGAGTTTTTATAACAGCAAGGTGTGTTCTATTCTCTACTCGTAAGGCCAAGGCCACTTATAAGTTGACTATTTTGACGAGAGTGAGTGCCGATTCTCGTCCTCTCTCTATCTAGAGTATCTGATAGTTACTCTTTTGTTTGAGTGACAAAAAGTGAAGCATAAATACTTCTACGAGTACGTGTACCTACCAAGTGAAGTTGGGGTCGACCGGCCGCGTGAGTTGTAAATTGGTCTGTTTTCGCCAGTGTCGAAACACACTTCGTGATGCTAGATTAGTCGCACGACTCCTGTCGCCTAGTTTGAAGTTACAGTTTAGAGTTCTCGTTGGCATCCCCAATACCTCGCAATCCCGAGCCACCGCCATTGGCACTGCAGATGTTGCAGCCTATGTACTAGAGAGTATAGAAGTCAATCCCAAGGTAACGTGATGCACAGTCTCTGACAGAGTACGCTTCAACCTCTTCTGCATATCGTTGGGTGTTGCGAAGAGGGACGTAAGGAGGCTCGAGCTTGATCGAACATGAACTATCGTATGAAGGCTTTCTAAGAGAGATCATTTCCCTTGCTCTCCCCCGATCTCAGTATCCAAGTGAGCCGTGCATCCGCCTAGCACACCTGTCGAGGCGTCGGTAGCCATGTCCCTCCTCCGATTTCAATGTAAAAAAGCCGCAGTCGCCGCGAACGACTCGGAATGATTCAACTACAGGAGCAGCGCAGTTAATACTATAAACAAAAACCCCCGAATTACTGGGTCAGTCTGAGCTCTACTTTTGCAGGTCGAAAACAAATCGTCAGAGACTGAGATTGCGTGTTCTTTGAAACCGGTGCAGCAGGCAGTTCGTCCGCACTTGAAAAGACTAAACGAAGTAACTCCTCCATTCGTGCGTAGGACCCACAACAAGGGAAGAAGCGCACACGATTACTGGCAATGGAATGGCTGGTCACGCGGCATCGCAACATCATCAAACTCAAAATGGTGCAAAAGAGGATCGACAACGCGCGTTTGCGGTGAGCTGTGTGGCGGTAGTTCGGTTCAGCACGGGTACATATTACGGCTGCTGTTGAGAGTGCACAAAAGGAGAGCTCTCATACTGAACTTGAAAATCAATGATCGAAGTTCGCCTTCGGGCAAAGATTGCTGTGGAAGGAGACGGCGTAGCATGTGTATAGGATATTGAAGCGTTATAGCTGGCGTGGTTTTCGCTTCAATCTAACTTTGAAGAGTAAGTTCAACTAAATATATGTCCACATAATGCCTACCAAAACTCTCGTCAGCTTCAACCCCAACAGCGAGGACGAAGCCAGTGGTGGAGAGCGAAGGTCGCTTCCAAACCCAGCAATCGCAAACTCGTTCGCTGTTTTCATTTTCGCCAACAAGCTGCTGTCCCAATGGGGTCCAGGTGTTGCCAACCAGGCTGAAGACGCGAACAAAACCAAAACCACCATCCGAACTGGCAGCTAAAATGTCACCGTCATCGTTGAGCGCCACTGCATCACCAAAGCTGTCAAGGTCAACATCGACGCTGAGCGTCTATCCAAGACCTACTCTGACGAGTGATCTTGACTACGTACTACCAATCATTCAGGGTGTTCTTGGCGGGTGACCAAGGGATGGCACTGCCATTTATTTTATTAACATATGTACGACATGGCGCAACAAGGCTACACCTGTGCCTCCTGCGCCCTAACATGATTATTATATGTTCGTTGCACTTTTTACCGAGAAAGTACTATTCATTACGTGGTACAAGCCAAGGGGACAACTTTGTGCAACAAAGCTACAACTGTGCCCGTGTGGTAACAGCATTACCGCGAACGCGTGTTCTGGCAAGAAGCTAGTCATACCGCCTGTGCAAGTCAACGGTACGACATTCTGCAACAAGACTACAACTGCGCCCTTGTGGTGATAGAGGATCATTATGTTGAGGTGCTTGTCAAGAATGTCATCATAAAAATTAGTTTCAAGGACGACAGCAAAATAAAAGCTATGGCACTATCGGCCATGGTTGCACAAATCGTCGAGAAGCCTCTCCCGCTCCCACCGCAGGCTGTCTTACCACCGCCCACCATCACTACTATCCGAAGAGTTAGCACCCGAAAGAGAACGTCCGTCATCAAGCAAACCGCTTCTCCCAAACCAATGAAGAAGCCTCTCAAAAAGGTCGCACCGAAGAAGAAGAAAGTAGTTGCAAAGAAGGTTGCATCGCCCAAGGAGAAGGTTGTCTCCGAGAAGAAGGCAACTCCAAAGAACCAGGTTTCCAGTGCCTAACCTGTATGCTCACCGAATATAACTCACAACGACATCTACTCCACCATTTATACTGGGTAATATACTAACCGCCGCACATCATAACTTTCAAACATTCGCCAAAATAGCTCTGAGTCGGCTATTATCTGATCAAATCATGATGCGCGGTCGTGTAGAATGTGCGCTGGTTTGGCCTCTGCACATTTTGGTATTCGATCGTCTCAGTAGATTGTGGCGGTCTACTCTAGAGAGTGTCACACTGTTGTTGGAGTGGAAGAGCACACACGCATCCCCTCCACTCTAGTGAGAGATCACTTTCTTGTTTGCATGATGCCACCCTTCCAGAATCCTCACGATTCTCCCATCCATCCAGGGCGTACAATGTTCATGACATCAACACAGATTGTCCACGCCAACGCGAATGAGACCAAGGAGAGATAGGTGACGCCACCGTACTTCTTTCCCGACTGCGACTTGTCGTCGTCGTCATCGTCTTGTATTCGTTGTAAGTCTTCTACGGAATGGGGCAAGAGTCCCACTGCAAGAATGGGCAAAGTCTGTAGGACCGTCGTCAAGATTGTCAAACGAGTCAATCCAGACCAATTCCCAGATGCCAATGTTGGTTTACTAACGTCCCAAATCCCCAACAACATGGTGGATACGGAATCGGCCAAGGATTGGGCAACGTTATACGTGGTGGTAAACAGAGCATACGCTGCTCCTTCAATCCCTGTTGGCACTAAGTGGACCATCATGATCACCATGGGCAGATACTGGACTCCGAACACAAAGTCCTTCATGGATTCGTCTCCCAAGGCAAATACAAAGGGTGGTAATCCCAATGTAGTTCCAAAAATCAACAGTAGTTGCATTCCAGAAACGATGGCATTGACGGAAATGGTCCACACGTAGAGGCTTCGCCAACTCATGCGGTACAGCAATAGTTTGTACAGAATCACACCACCAAAGGCCATAACACCGGCAACAATCATGAGGGCATTGAGTTGATTGGGTTGAAAGTGCAAGCACGTTTCAAGAAATTGCTTCCACGCACTGTTGGTGACAAAGCAGGATAGGGCGAAAAAGATGTACCCCATGGGTTGCCATACGGCAGGTGAACAAGCTGTCTTGTACAAGGCTCTCAATTGGTCACGTACCGAGAACATGAGCTGGGGTGGCACTTCCTGGAGTGCTATTAGGGCAGGCACGTGCAACAATGGCAATAGGCAAGTGGTCAAAATGATGTAAAAGGGACCCTGCTGCCCCGATGAGTACACCATGCTGGTCAAGGGCGCCACTAGCACAAATCCAAATCCTCTCAATATATAACAAACGGCTTGCGTATTGCCACGATTCCGTGTCGATTCATATTTGGCTCGTTCCGCCACCAAGGCATCGCCCATGACATCCGCCATCCATACACCGTTCGCCCATAGAAAGAAGCACACCGATAAGAAGGGCATGGATGGAGCAGCGTCCGAGGGAGCGATGCGCTGGTGTGTGTTTTTGGTTGTCGTGTTCATCATTGTATAGTTGTGGTCGTCATCTTTTTCAAAATAATCATCGTTTGTCACCAGTGAAAGATCAGAGAAGAGCAAGAGTGGCACAAGACTCAGAGATGACAGAAACCATCCAATGTAGAGATAGGGTTTACGTCGCAGACCACAAAGGGGCAGATTGTCACTCATGATTCCAAAGAGTAGCTTAAAACAACTGGGAAGTGTCTTGAGCGTCAGTAGCGTCGTTTGTTGTGCTTCCGATGCACCCAAATCCAGGGGGTACACATTCAGGAGTGGATACGCCAAACCTTGCACCAAACCGACTAGAAAGTAATTCAACGGGACAGCAACGTTGCAAAGACGGTAAAGTTGTAGCTGTTGTAGCTGTCGTTCACTAGCGTTGTCAGTGTCAACGATTGATGGTGACAGAATTCCATCCTTTTCGTTTTCATCACAGCTGCCATCAACAGTAGTTTCAGCTGTCTTTGAGAGTGTCTGTAGCTCAATGGCATCTTCTTCGGACGGCGCAACTTGAGCGTACATCCCTGATTGATTGGATAACGAAGAATTCGACTATTGATCTATTGGTCCGAGGCCTCCAATCGCAAGGCTGCTCGATGCGTACAAGGGTTGCTTTGCTTCTTGTCTGTTTTCATGGGACGTGTCTTCACGCGATAGATGGAATTTGGCATTTACCCCCCAGTATCTCACCGTATTCGCAGGGGAGTGAGCTGGCTATAGCAACCGCTATCGCGGTTGGTAAATTTGGTAATACTTGTAGTCTACCAGAGATAATCAGAACGCTCGGTTTCTCTCAACCAAAGAGGTACGTACACTCAGACGGTCGAGTTGGTATTGCCGTTCAACGGCTGCAGCAACTTTCAAGAACCATGCGTGAGTCACGATACACGAAGCTAATAATACGTCGGTCCTTGTGAGGCCAAACCGTGAAGATGATGGCAACCATATTTTGGGTAGCAGCAACGAACATAGTAGAGGAATGCAGCACATTTCAAGGATAACGATAATTTACATTTTACCGTGTGCGCAGGAATAGGCATGACTCTTGAAAGAAATGGTTTTGGGTGGGGACAGAAAGGATATAGATGATGCGAGTGCTTCGACACCAGAGGGATTTTCCACTTCTTCCATCAGTAGTATGACACAAAGTCTGGGAAGATAAACCTCCAGATCTGTTCTTGAATTTCCTCTGGAATAAGGTAGTGTTGTGCAATGATGGATAGCTCGCCTCGAATGGACTCAATCAGCTCGATAAGGTGTGCTGCGCGCTCCTCCAGGTAACGTCGGTACTCACCAATTCCTTGCTCTGGGCAGAGCAGTGGACAGAGCTGGGCTGGGGTAGATCCACCAGGTGTTTTCGCCAAAAGAGCACACGGATAAGCATCAATTAGAGCACCCAAGTCATGTTCGGGCGTCGAGGAGTCGATATTGCGACGGGTGCTGGAGTTTAAGACTAATAGACGTATGTGGAGAGGCAACCAACCACCCCTGTCTGCCAATGCCGCCGCCCCAGGGTATTTCTTGACCATGAAATCCATTAGTCGTGTTCCGGGATACATCCTGCACATTAAACGAAAGGCGTAATGTCTGCCCGATGCATCACAAGACAGCTCCGCATAATAGGAAGGGTTGTTGTTCACCAAGAACTTCGCAACGTTGACGGCATTGTCACTATCGTGGCAAAAGGCCTCGCGACAGGGCAGTCTAGCAGAGGCCTGGCTCGATATTGCTTCATGATATTTATCGTGGAGGTATTTGACAATCTCAAGAGGTCTGTCCAAGGAGCATGCAAGACGCAGCGCATCCCAAACGGAGTTTCCGGGAAAGAGAACAGCATCTGGATGGGCTTCAACGATGGTTTCAATCTGATTCAGGCTATCCCCATCATATAGAGCCCAAGACAGACGTTGGGCGGATGGTGTATCTGCCAGCAGCGCCATCTTTGAGGTTTTGTGTTGCAACGTGAAGCTGATGGTGCCACAAAACCTGATCCTCCTAAAATAGCTCTACGATACATTTCACGCGGGTTATATAGTTTCCCGCACGAGATATACCAGATAGATTATCACACGGCAAGATTACACTGAATAACATCTGGATGTTAAAACTATTGAGTATGTTTGATCATTGTATGAATTTAAGTAACCGTTGGATGACTCTATGGATGGTTATAAATTTTTCGAACTTTCCATTGCATCGCGGAGTTGCTTTCAATGCTACACGTACTATAGCCGGTGAGCGTGACGAATGACGGTAGATGGCAAAGCACTAATTGCCTGTGAAATGGAGTGAGTGTGGAAGAAGGAGAAACAACATGCTCCTACCGAAGCTGTGCAGGAGACGACAAAAGCGGACGATCGTCGTCAAGAGGCTGCATAGAATCACAGCCACAAACCTACCTAGTGTACACGACACTATAAGAGTAACAGGACACAAGAGCACGAAAGACGAAGCCTTCGCGACAAAGACACGTGTAGC
>JAVCKV010495971.1:0-11651 GCA_032274145.1 Herpochondria borealis | reverse complement strand
AATAAATAAAATAAATAAAATAAATAAAATAAATAAAATAAATAAAATAAATAAAATAAATAAAATAAATAAAATAATAAATATAAATAAATATAAATAAATATAAATAAAATAAATTAAAAATTTCATGGATTTGTATTGAATGAAGTTGAAGTATGTTTGAGTTTTTTTTGTGTTATGTTGAATCACAGTAGCTATTCTTTCTCATTGTTATTGCTCAAAACCATTTTGTTTTTACTGTTGTATTGATAAGATTATATTGAAAAGTGGAAGTGGAAAAATTGTGTACCGGATGTTCGTCAGGATAATGTGAGCATGTACTGCACACATTTGAATGAACACTGATTTCAAAATAAATATTTGCAAATAGTTTACTTTTGTTTACTTATGATTGAGAACGGTATAGAAAAGCAATAAGAAGTACAATACGAATATTATTATCAAATGCTGCAGGAACTGTGTACAAATACAACACGTGCGCTTTGTGTATGAGATTTGTTACCATGGCGTTTTCTCTTGCCATTCATCCTATGACGGAACTTACGAAAGCATAGTAAAAGTAAAAATAAATATAAAATGGCATAATGTTCACTTAAGCTTGCGATCTTGGGCAGATCAATGCCATTCATGCGTCGACGAACGAAATATTCATTTAATTGCATGTGTGGACCTAGAAAACCGACTCGAACGAGGGGGCGACAAGAAGGTCGGTGGTGAAAGCTTAGTGGCGAAAAATCCAAAACCGCCCACTGAATAAAATCATCTTGCAATCTCAGCTCTCATAAAGCAAATGTTGCCCCTCGAGTAGAAATGAAAACTCTTTAAAATTAAAATAAACTAAAACTATAATCGTTACTAAAAAAATGCCTAATAAACCGTTAATACCTCGCTTTCACCTAGTCATAATCCTTGTAAATCTGTCGAGTCGCTTTTTCGCCTGTCGTTTTGTATCATTTACGTCTTGTGCTAATTATTTCCTCTATACCAGCCTTTGCATCGGCTTCTATCGCCTTCTGTGCACGATAGTTTCACATTTGTCCACCGAATTTAAACGATTTCGCGAACTTCGCACTTTGACACATTTCAGGGACTGGTCCATTTCGCAGATGGACTTCTCTGTCGCCTGCCGGCGTTGTTGTATTTGCCAATGTCCACCCTTATTATTTTTTAAATAGAATGTTTTATCTTCATTAATTATAAAATAATTGCGCTGCGTGGCCACGCTAATAGCCGAATTTCCCTAATAATTGAATCATTCTTTAATAGAATTCTTTTTTTCCTTTTGAAGTACCCTGTAGGTATTCATATCAAATTCAAATTATTTTCACTGTTTCAGACCTCTTGCACTACCATTTTATGCCTAGAATCAAAGAAAAGAGAAATAGTTTAAATTTCATAAAAAACATCGTGCACTTCAGTCCTACTTCAATCCTATGTAGAACGGCCTATCGTCATTTCACCGATACTTTAATGCACAATTCGTGTCTGTTTCTTTAGAAGATATTCTGGTTAGTCTTAAGGACGATTGCAAATATGCGAAAAGGCCTAAGACTCAGCCCCTTCGTTCAATGCGAAACTGAGAATACTCTTACTGAGCGGTTCGAGCGAAACCGGTCGCCACGAAGCGACGGCCTTGTACCTTCTGATCGCGTCAGGATGCAGCTGTGCAACAGAGTCGATCCTCCTGACGTGCTGACCGGCCACAATGCGCAGGATGTTCATCATGAACGTTGCAGTCTTCGGCTTGTTAAGATGGTCGTACTCAGTAGGGATCTTGTCACTGTTCAGCTGTAGTCCGAGGCCACGGCGCTGCATTTCTCGCACCAGCCAGCGAAGCGTTGCCTTGCCTGCCTCGAACTGGCCGCCCACCTCTGCGTGTGTGCCCCAGAAGTACAGCTCAGACACTTGCGCCTGTCCGACAAGTGGGTTTGCTGTCATCGGCGTCGGGGAAAACGCTGCATCGTGTGATTGCAATCGTGAACGAAACACGAGAGGAAAAAGGGTTAGTCAGCCCGTTAATTCAGTCCGTCTGAAAGCACCATGTTGTTGCAATTTCCCTTCCCAAAAAAAATACATCGAATGTGGTGGGAACTGCTGCGCGTCGTACAAAAGGGCGCACGTACCGTTTCTGTCCTCGTCGATGCTCACCATGTGGATTCCATTCTCAATATTTTCTCCGACAACAGTATCGTGGAACGCATAGCGACTTTCATTAAACATCTGCACGACGCCACCGAAAGGGAACCCGAGTCCGCCAACAGTGTCAAAGCATGCAACAAGCTTGATTGGCACGCGCCCACCATGCGCGCGCTGAAAATCGATGTATTCCCTCGCAGCTGGATCGACGTTCCGGCGGTACAGTCGATATGCCTCCGGGACGGCGTGAATGTGATCGTGGCGCACGAGGCCCGCGCGGTAGATGAGACCTGCAAGTGAACGAACTGTGTAGGCGCCGCGGGAGTACCCGATGAGGTAGATTTCGTCACCTTCGTCGTAGTTCAGTGCTAGTACGGTGTAAAGCTGCTGGATGTTCCGGTCGATGCCTTCGCCCACTGCGCCGCCTAGAACGAAGTCTGTGACGCCGCCAGTCGTGCCCACGCCTGGGTCGTAAAAGACGAGCTGTTGGACACCTTCCGTGTCTTCGCGGTCGATCGCGCAGGCCAGCTTGATGATGTTTGATTGGGGGGACGACTCGAGTCTGTGGGAGAGGATGTTTCGGATGTTAGTTGGGGATTTGGGGGAAATACGTTACTGGTTGCGTTCTAGGGAATGTACGTGGGTGGGTGTGCGGGTGTGGCGGGTATAAAACATGTCTTTGAATATCACCTACGTGTTCCAAGAGCCTGGTTGAGAAGGCGGTCATGTGAGTTTGCCCCGGCGTGGAAATCGTGCAGTGGTAAGAAAAGGAGTTTTGAGTGAGTGGTTCTCGTTATGGAATAGAAAACTACGACGAAAGAGAGAAATGCACTTGAATTTGCGTACCGTCGGAGAGCACAACGATGCGCTTGAACGGTTTGATCATATCGGAAGGAGAGAACTGTTGCGCGGGGCTGGTGCAGTCTGGACGAGACGCTTTCCGAAGCAAGTACTGCGAAAAGTAGGGAGAGGGAGGTTTCAGAAGACGGAGAGAGAGAGGAAGAGTTGTGCTTGTAAATTAGAAACTCTGAAAGTGGAAAAGATGGCCTAGATGGTTATAAAGTACGGAGGGGATGAGGCGCTGTATTTGCAGATATATTTTTGACGTGTGCGCTTACCAAGGTATACAGACGTGCGTGTGCAGGACGGCTTTCACGATTCGAGCATGCATGCCGTGTTTTCGCTGATGCTCTCCCACTTTCCACGGAAGAGGGTAACAAGTCATCATGTGCCTGTTATGCCAAGTGCGAATGCCTCAAGGACGTGGCGCCGTATGTGTTCGCTTTTTCCTGAGGCGTTGCCTGCTGGGTGGTTGGGATCCTCCAGGAAGGACGTAACAGGCAATGCCTAACGGGCGTAACTACGTTGCCATACAGCCAACGCTCTCTGAGTGGACGCCACTATAAGTGGAACTAGGCTTTATGTGAAACCGGAATTGGTCCATCGAGCTCGTAGCCTGCAAATTTAAATTTAAATTTAAGAAAGTTCCGATGCTATGTAGATGGAACTTCTTCGAGCATCTCTACTTGGCTGGCTCTGGACATCCAGAAGCAGGTCCCGTAACCGTTTCAGGACACACTAACCATGGGTGACTCCAGGTGGATCCACGCACAATTGAAAGGACAAAGATACACTATCGGTGCATCTTTGTCCTTTCAGTTGCGATGATAGACGTCCTTTTTTCCAATGAATCTCACCAACCAGTTTTTTAGCAGGTCGGGTGACCTTTTAACGTAAATGTCTCTTCTCTAAGTGAAACTAATCCGTATGCGGAATGTATGTAGTAGATCCACCAAGAGGTTGCGCTTTGAGAGCTAGAGGGATGCGATTAGTGAAGGGGGGCCCGAACGTTTTTTCAAAAGTATGAATTCGAAATGACGTATCTCGTTGACGGCGAGCATGGCTCAGTCTAGGTTGTTCGGGCTACGTGGCCGCGTTCAAAAAATGTGTACACACATATTGTGTACATACACAATGTGTGGACGGGGCCACGCGGCCCAAACAACCTAGCCTGTGAGCCATGCTCGCTGTCACGCATGCGTGGCAGCATCAGCTCTCTTGGGAGAGAGAAAAAGGGAGAGATATTCAAATATTCCTTGTTGATTTTAATGTTGAGTTATCTTACAGTGGTAGCTAACGAAAACAGAGGACGTTTTTGATTGCACAATTACACTCGCTTCGATCCATGCGCGTTTTCATTGGCTGCGTGCCGCCTGCCACTGAATATGACCCTAATTTATACAGCAGCGGAAGAGGACAGTTCAAGTACAGAGTAGTGACCACGAAGAGCATATCGTCTGTGATGACGTTATATGAAAACGTCACTACTCCGTGACATGCATACAGTAAGGTACCTCCATTAAGGCCAACATAGGTAAGGCTGGTTGGTTAATAAGGCAGATCTGAAAGCACCGTGCACGGGTGGGCTTATTGGGGGTACCTGACTGTACTGTACTGTACTTCCAAATTATTGATATTCGAACCCCCGCGAGGGTGTTGGCCGCGGTTTCTGATCCGTGGAAGTTTACAGTCCCGGCCAACTAAAACTTCTAGTTTTGTCGATGCTGCCAGGATGATGTTGTGGCCCTCTGGATTAAATACCGACGGCGACAACGATTTCTTTCCACTCATCTATATTTTTCCACAGGAGGTGGACAGCGGAGGGCCGTGGTATGTCTTCGCATCTGCTTGCGCCTATTCAACCTTTTCCCCGAAAAGTCCGTTTATCTTCCTCGCCGACTCGAACGGGCTCTAGGCCTGTGAAAAGTCTCGGTTGGCATATTGGCACAGAAATGGCAAGCAGGCTTTGAGGGCGGAGCCGCTCTTCCTCAATGGATAAGAAGAGAAGCCTTATTTTTTTGTAATGAGTTTGCACGAATACATAATACATACAAAAAGACATAATATATATATATATATATATTAGATACATATATATACATATAGATATATATATATATATAGATAAAACTCATCGCTAGATGGGAGGGGGGATTTTTGCGAGCGCGAAACCATACGGACCACAAGGCTAGAACTTTGCATCTCCGTCGGCAATATGGCCGAAAGCGATGAAGAATTCCAGCTCCAATTAAAGGAGTTCTCCCGCAGCAACGATGATATCTTCATGACTTCGCGTACACTGCTGCAGGCGCGGGAATTCATCATAGAATCACAAAGCGGAGGCGACGGAAGAAAATGCAGTGGTGTTGCCGAGTTGCGGGACAAAGCACAGTGAATAGAAGAAAGAGCTCCTGGATGGAGAACTACGTCGGAGCTACAACTATTTACTGTCTTCGCGACTTCCGCCTACGATTTAGCGTACCGCACGCGCTTTTAACAAAATATGCTCTGATCTTCTTTTGTTTAATCAGGAGGAGTGGATGACGCGCACGAATGCCGCCAGTGTACGCGGAGTACCAAAGGAGATGAAATTCATGGTCTGAATTCGCTACCTCGGGACTGGAAGGTCGTTTGGAGATTTCGACGACAGCATTCGAATGAGTGCGCAAACGATTCGAGAAAATAATTGAGCCTGTTAGTTCACGAAATCAAAGCGATGTACGAGCCGGCGTTCTTGAACAGAGGAACCAACTCAGAAGAGCAGCAAAAGACCTTTGGTTAGTACGAGCAGCTTGGGTCCCCTGGCTGCTTTGGCGCCTTAGATTGCTTCAGCATCAAATGGAAAATCGTTCTTTGTCTGAAAAGGGGCAATATCACAATCCAAAAGACAGAAAGTTAGCCGTGATCAACGTTTAGGTCTGGGGTGATTACGAGCTCTACAATTGGCACTGGGACCTGGTCGTCCGGGTACGCCAAACGACAAAACAATGGTGAATTTATCTCCGCTCTTTAAAGATATATTTAACATATCATAGTCAATTTCCTTCCCGCATCCCTATCAGGTCATACAGCACGGCCTACAGCGGAAATTTGATTACTTTTTATGCGATGTTACATATCCTTACTAGCCCATTTTTATGCTTAAAATTCATCAGGCGGACAACAGGGAAGAGAAGGCCTACATGCGCAGCCAAAAGGGTCGCAGAAAGGAAATCGAGCGCGCGTTCGGGGTAATTCAGGTGCGGTTCAACGTGCTGCTCTGCGAAGATCGTCCCTGGTTAAGAAAGACATTTTCAATTTAACACAAACTTGTATTATTATACAAAACACTCTCGTCCGCATGAAAAAGCACTGAAGAAAGACTTGATGGAATTTGTCAACGCGGAAGACCGGAAAAACTGATCGCCAGTTCACAGGAAGTTTGGGTAAACCTTTGACTCGTCTTCGCCGTAGAAGGCCAGCTCTCCGCAGCACACGTAGCACTCGCACAGCTCAGGTATTTTTAATGGGTCCGGGACCTCCGCGATTCCGTCAGTCTTAATCAAATGCTTCAGTTAGTGCCGCTGCTCGAGCACCATGCCCTTCAAGAATTTCAGCACCCAAGTGGACTGACTGTTGTGGCGTGACGAGTTGGAATTTTCGATGCGGCTCGGATCGCCATACGGGTCTAGGATGATATTGTTAGGACTGCTTCCAGAGTCGTTCCGGCTGCGTGAAATGGACATTATTTTGGTCTGGCCGAAGAGATTGATGGTCTTATAGAAAACTTTGTTCGCTATCGCTCTGATGGTCGCCGAGTTCGATGAACGAGATTGTGGGACGAGGGGTGTTTTATTAAAGAGAGAGGATGAGGGGGTCGATGGGCGAGGTTGTGGGACGCAGAGTGTTTTTTTTGGATAGGGTAGGGATTCTTTCTTGTATGGGTGTTGTGAAAAGCTTGCAGGACTAATGCGCGTGAGCGCAAGAACAAACCTACACAAAAACCACAGGAAAAGCAAGCAATTTCAACGACGGGTTGTCGGGGTCCCTCTTTAGAGGTGGCTCAGTGAGCGTGGTAGAGAGTGAAGCGAAGCTTTGGGTGCCAGAATTGTCCGTGAGAACGGATGAAAAAGAGCAAAAGGCCAGGTGACTGGCAGGAGATGGTGTAAACAGGATCGGAAAGGACAGGTCGTAGGACGTGAGTCCGAGGGCAAGAATAAGGTGTTAACCGAGATTTCTTTCCGCAGCAAAAAAAACCGTAAGTGTTATGGGGCTGAGGGCGAATATGAAAGGGCAAGAGCAGTGCGGCGAAGCGGTATGAAGCGGTGATGAATGTCGGTTGCCCAATTTGCGAGTTCCAGCCGAAGTCTGGCGGGTGCAGTAGCTTGGTTTCCACGTAAGTGCTCGGGGCGATGTTGAATGGGCCCTGCAGCCGAGTGATCGGTTCGAAGCTGCAGTAGCGCAAGAGGCACGTAAGTGCAGTAGACTTAGCGAAGACCGCCAGGTACGATATCTTGCCGAAGCACACTTTCGTGTGTTGCACTCTGTCCCGATTAACTTTCTAAAGGTTTTTAATTATCACCCGAGGACCGATGACTTTCATCCTAGAAAGTGCCGCTAACGTAACTTGATATATTCTACCTCCCCTTACCGGGCTAAGACACACTAATTATAAAAAGCCGTGCAAAAGGCCTAGGTTACTTAAGCTACACGTACTCCTGACCAGGAAGGGCCAGCATACCAGCATCCCGATGCACGTGTACCAGTGGGGCAGTCGCGCCCCGCAGGGCTGAATATTAAAACGATTTCTACGCCGACCCTGCACTGTGTAGCCATGTACAGTGGAGCGTCGGGATGAGGCATGCGCTATGCGCGGAAAAGACGAGCAAGGTGTGCTGGATAATGTACACAGACCCGCGCCGTGCCACTCCGTACAGTGACATGTACAGTACGGAGTGGGTACGAACAGGGTCCGGGGAAGCACTTATGTGCAGGACGACTCTTCCCCTGCTGGCTTACTTCGGGCATACAGTGCCAAATTTGGTTGCGCCAATCGCACCTAGATGCACGTGCCACACACTTATTCATTTTAGGCACTGTACAGGGATGTACAGTGACATGCGCCACGGCGCCCGAGCTTTGCTCTACATTTCGTCCCCTTTTTCTCGCGGAATACGAAGGATACGTTCGTCACACAGCTCCAAGGAGCCGAACGACCACAGGCTGTAGTGCTGCGGGTAGCTCGCCCGAAACAGCACACAAGATGGCGGGGCATGGTAGAGCTAAAAGGAGGAACAGGTCGTGGCGATGAAGGGGACAGCTTGCACGTGTGGCGGGTCGTATTTTCGTCGCCCCTGCTTTTTGTGCGTCCGCGCAGAGTTTCTAAAGACCAACCGAAAGAAAGAGGTAAATAGGGAAAAGGGGGGGAAAGACAAGACGGGGAAAAAGGCTTTACTTGGAGGGTAGACTTCTCTACGACCGTGGATGCTATCTCCAACCCCCACCCAGCGCCGCCCACCCAGCTTATAATGCGGCTGGGCGAGCACCCAAGGCGGGGCTGGTGGCCCAGAACGACCCAAGGGCAATAAACCCTAAAAGTAACTACCCAGAGTGCCACTGGCACTTACAGTATTCTCCATAATGCAGAGTGCACTAACCTAGATCCTTCAGATAGGGTCGTCTACCATCATTTTGAGCCTAACATACAACCGTAGCTCCCAATAAACGACCCAGCCAACCCGACCAATTCGCAGCCACGACACTCAAGAGTAGCAAAGTAGCGAAGTGGCAGAGTCCTTACGGTCCCCAGAGTGTTCCCGGGCCTAGTGGCGGAGTGGCGAAGTGGCAGCTGATTCCAACCACCCGGGGTGGGCATAAACGTGTGGATTTTCTAACGTCTATGCGCGCGCCTTTCTGCACCGTACTACACAAGCCCTAAAATCTGTGGATTTGTGTTTGAAGACCGCACCTCGGGGCAATGGGAGTTTACATCGAGCTCGCGGCGCCGCGTCTCACGGTTTTCTACAAGTTCTCGCGCCATTGCGCACGATATAGTCTAAAACCCGCCCCTTAGGCGTGTTTTTAACCGGGGCCTTGCGGTCCCCGGGTGACTTGCACGCCCATAGATTAGTTCCTGATCTGCACCTCAGCTTCGTAGTAATTCAGAACCTCAGGGGCCCATTAGCGGTCCTTTTTGGTACTTAAGCGGGCGACCGCAAGTTTATAATTCATTTATAAAGCTTTGTAACTTTCGGCTTCTAACTACAGCTTCTGATATCTCTGCTTCGGCATGTTCAGGCAAGAAAGCACTTTTATGAGCAATTCGCCTTTGTTCCGCGCCTCGGTACCTTGATACCTGCTTCCCATCGTTTATTTGGCTGTAAGTCAAGAAGACCGCAGCATCCCATGCCACAGCACTTGTTTTTTTAACCAAGCCTGATAGGGCCCTAAACGATAGCCCTCGGGCACGGTAAGTCTGCACTCTTTCTTCTGTCTTCCTTCGTGACGAGTAATTTATTCAATAATTCCCTTTTTATTCCTCAATTCGCCGCTTTTATGCAGTTACTCGGCCGTGTTTTGTCATTTCATCGACTCTTGCTCGTCACCGCACTTCCGTGCTTGTCACCCTTGTTCTCTACTGTGTTTCCACCGCCTTAACTTCTATCCTCCCTGAGATTGCGCTTACGCTCTACTCTAGCGCTCACCTTAGCCGCCTGGAATGGCAGCTTCGAGTCCCTCGTCTATAACTAGGTGCGGGACGTCGGTCTTTTGGTTTTTGGTTTTTGTTACGCCCTCTTGCGCTATTCAATGCAATTATTTACACGACATGGAACTATTTTTGGTTGAATATTATCAGTGAATAGTGAAACGGCACTGATGATTGCCCAAGATTTACGCATGGGGGTACGAAATCTGTCTCACCCCAATTGTTCCACTGGTTTGTCGATCGTAGCCAACTTATTGTAAACTCGTTTTCCTTTGGAGATACGAGTATATTTCCCATGTAGCGGGCGGCTAAGCGTCGGGCCCAAAAGCGCTGTGGCACTATAATCTCGCACAGAGACTATGTAGCAATGTGCAGTAACCTCAATATACATGCTAAAAAAGAAATCTGACCCCGCTTTCCTTCTCTTCGTCTGCACCGACGCAAAGGTTGGAGATCGAAGTTGCAGACCTGATATACCGGGCAAGTGCTGCGTTATTGTACTTTGTTGCCTTCTTCTAGCAACATTTTTTGCGTGCTCGCCACACAGGAACACTGGAAAAGACCAGTCGAAGACCAACTCGCAAAAATGTGCGGCGCATATGCACAAGTGTTCTGTAATCACCTGCCTTCAGATGCTTCTCTGTTGTGTTCTTACGCTGTGCTCGTGGTCAGTCGTCTCGGACGAATTAGCAGTGCCGCCGGCAGCGGCGGCCACGCTCTACGTTGCTGCTGTACATTTCTTCAACGGTTTTGTTGCGCTCGATCACAAAGGACTTGCGGTATGACGCAGAAGAGCCGGCTGAAGCGGCCTAACGGGGCGATTGTGGCGACGCACAGGCGACCCAGGCGACTTTCGCGATTTATTCGGACGCGCTCGCCCAGGCGGACCTATTTTCGATTGGAGATGAGGGAATGAGAGGCTGCACAAGTTGAGAGAAATTGGGCGTGGTGGGTACGGAGAGCCGTGCCGTTTTTCGTCTGCTACCACGAAAGAAAATTTCTCGTCTAGCCGAGCAACCGCCACTTTAGTCTCCAACTCATTTTCCCTGTCTTCACAGGATCCGACCCAGTACGCCCCCTTTTACTTCAGTAATTGTGGAAGCAGCTGATGGGGCTGCCAAACACGCCAGGAGGACCTCATCGCCGGAGTCAGAGCCCGGCCATTTTTCTGAGTGTGCTGGAAGGCATTTACATTTTTTGTTCGGTGCCGCTCTGGTATGCACTGTACATCAATATGTTAGCATAAGCTTTTTTGGTCCGGTAGCCCCTGGGCGTCCACGTGTTGAAATATTTTTACGTTTGGGAGCGCACCGGTCCGGTCACTCTAAGCCATTCGCAACAGCCGTATCTTACAGTGTAGAACGGGAAAGGTAAGGAGTTTCAATATGTTACCCGTTACAGTACGTGTGTGGTACTGTGCCGAGTAGCAGAGCGCTTCTGTTGGTTAACTTGCAAGGAGGAGGTGCCGGCTGTGCCGCAATACAGTGCTTCCTAGTTCAACGTACATTATTACAGTACTGCCATTTTCGCCAAGATTTTGCAATTTTTGAAGTGTCCAACAACTTTCAGGCGCGATTTGTTGCTCAGGATTACAGCAGCAGCTGCATCATTGTTGCCAGAGTAACGCAGAGCAAACAAGAAGCCACATACCGCACACGCTATAAGTATCTCTCATCGGGCAGTCAGCTCCCAAAAACATTTTGCAAAGCCGAAGTTCACGCCGCCCCCTCCTCAGCCACCGCTTCGTCGCCCACGTCGAATACGCCCGCTTCTTGAACCCCATCCTCCGAAAATGTACGCCACTCAAATCGTGCTCGTACTGGCCGCCTTGCTCATCCTTGCAGCAGCGCAGCCCGCTCGTCGTAGAGGGCCCGCCGTCATCGGCCCCCCGACCCGCCGACCACCCCAGATCCCTGCGGCCCCCATCCCTGCGGCCCCCGTCACCGTTCCCGCGGCCACCACCGCCGCCGCCTCTACCATCCCTTCCATT